>JAODAL010008005.1:0-121008 GCA_025379985.1 Phyllomedusa bahiana | reverse complement strand
CTTTCCCTGGCTGCGGTTTGGGGGTTTGCCTGGGCATTGGGAGCAGGACTCGGGTGATCCTGGTGGTCTAGAGGGGTTTAGCAATTAATACCTAATATCTACATCACTCGGCTCATGTCACTGAGGAACAGAAGAGGCTCAGAATTTAGCTTCAGCAATTGATGAGGGTCTCGGCACCGGGCCCCAACCCAATCAAAACTTCAGACATGTTCAATGACTTCTGGAATAGGTGCTTGTCAACATGAACTCATTCGGCTCTGCTACATCTGTACTTCCTACACGACTTGTAGTATGGCTCTAACATCACAGCTCATGTCCGGTATTTCACTTTTTCCTTTAACCCCACCAGGTACAATCTAACACCCTGTCACGCCGCCTGCCCTTGTCACCTTCCTCGCTCATGACCTCGGGCAGCATTGCGCGGCGGTTACACAACCAGTAGGGTCCATTTCCTGGGAAACATCACCTGTTTCCTGATTTCATCAGAGGAAGGAGGAGAAAGCGTCCTCCGGGTAGAAGTCGTAGTGCCAGGTCAGGAGGCTCCAGGTCACAGGGTGGGCGCGGGGTTAATGAACCGGCTGACTATTTAATATTAACCTGATGACGTTGTCGGCTTCTCAGACGAGGAACCTGAGTGACCGCATGATGCCGCACACGTCTGCTGAGGCGCACCTCGTGATTCGGTAGTATTTAATGAATAGTCTGATGTCAGCTATGCTGAGACTTGTAGTCCCACAGCGCCCGGTTGGCCATGACGTGACCTGTCTGTAAATTGTAGCGGTTTAATTGTTAATCTGGAAGTAAAAATAGTGCCGCGCTCTTGTGGCATTTTAAGCCTCAAGAGGCTTTTTATACATCTCATTAACTTTGTACTTTGTAACGCAAGCGTCAACAGGAGCTCAGTGACGTATTTCTGTTCATGACGTATTTTATCACTGTACAAGGAACCTTGAACGTAGGATTCACTCTGCATTACCCCTCAGATAAAAAAGAGCACGTGATTTACCTCCTTAACTCAATAGCATAATCTTGGACTAATACATTTTTATTTTTTTTTACGAAATAGCGCCACCCTTGTCCGTGGCTGCCTCTGGTACTGCACCTCAACCCCATCATCGTAAAACTGCAATACCAAACACAGCCTATTGATAATGGAGGCGCTGTTTGCAAGGAAATTTAAAAAAAAAAAAAAGCCCTTAGATTCAGGTCATAGGAAACCCCTTTATGGCTGTATCTTTTCCTGGGAAAGCTGGGTGATGCTGAATGTGGGCACCAATACAGCACTATTAGGGGGTTTTGTTATTTCACTTTCCCAATTTAACTATAGAAGAGTCAAGGTGTTCATGACTGCATACCTATGGGGATTTGCCATTCAGGAGTCTAGGAAAGCTGGTGACCATTTCAGTGTGAGCCATAGGGGCCGCCATACTCGGCTTTCTAAGGTACAGAATGTTCATTTTTATTTAGTCCAAGGTTATACAAGTGTTTTCTTTTTCCAAGAAATAGCGCCACCCTTGTTCTTGACTGCCTTTGGTACTGCATCTCAGCCCCATAATAGTAAAATTGTAATACCAGGCACAGCCCATTGATAATGGAGGCGCTATTTGCATGGAAATGAAAGATCTCCCTTTTTATCTGATCAGGGACACCCCCTTTAAGGCTGTGTTGAACCATTTCTTAATTAGATCTTTTGCTGGGTGACACTGAATGCAGTCCCCAGTACAGCACTGTTAGGGGTTATTCATCAATTGTCTTTGCAAATAATGCAATGATATAAGAGCCAAGGAATTCACCACTGTGTGCCTATGTGGATTTGCCACTAAGGAATCTGGGAAAGCTGGCTGACCGCTGCTACGTGAGCCGTAAAGGCCACCTTATTCGGCTTTCTAAAGTAGAGAATGTCCCATTTTTATTTAGTCCAAGATTATACAAGTGTTTTCTTTTTTTCAAGAAATGGCGCCACCCTTGTCCATGGCTGCCTCTGGTACTGCATCTCAGCCTACTCATAGTAAAACTGCAAAACCAGACACTGCCCATTGAAAATAGAGGCGCTGTTTGCAAGAAAATGAAAAGAAAATGCCTTTAATCATTTCTTAGTTAGATCTTTTCCTGGGAAAGCTGGGTGACATTGAATGTAGTCCTCAGTATAGCACTATTAGTTTTTTTTTTTCAGTTTTCTAATATTTAAATTATATTAGAGCCAAGGAATTCATCACTGTGTACCTTGGTGGCTTTGCCATTCAGGAATTTTGGAAAGCTTGGTGATATTGAATGTAGTCCTCAGTACAGCACCTTTACAGTTTTCTTACCTAATAAATCATTACTATAAGAGCCAAGGAACGCATCACAATATAGCTTGGTGGCTTTGCCATTCAGGAGTCTGGGAAAGCTGGGTAATATTGAATGTAGTCCTCAGTAGAGCACTATTAGTTTTTGTTTTTTTCAGTTTTCTAATAGTTCATTTATATTAGAGCCAAGGAATTCATCACTGTGTACCTTGGTGGCTTTGCCATTCAGGAGACTGGGAAAGCTGAGTGATAATGAATGTAGTTCCCAGTACAGTTTTCTTACCTAATAAATCATTGCTATAAGAGCCAAGGAATTCATCGCAGTATGCCTTGGTAGCTTTGCCATTCAGGAGTCTGGGAAAGCTGGGTGATGGCTCCTATATGAGCTGTAAGGGAAGCCGTACTCTGCTGTCTCAGACACAGAGGATCCTATTTCTAACTACTTTTATGGCGGAACGCTCTGCAGACAGACTGTCATCCCCTTCTTGTATGTAACCTTACTTCCCAGAAACAATATTGCATGTTTGTAATATGGTTATGTTTCACTTTCAGAAAAAATGATGCTCCAGCACCCAGGACAAGGCTCTGCAGCCGAGGTCAGCGCGTCCGCCATCGTCCCTTGTCTGTCACCGACCATGACCTTCGCCTTTGAAGATTTCACCAACTTGACGCCTCTTGTTAAAGAAGAACTCCGATTCGCCATCCAGAGCAAGCGCCTCGCCACCCGGCCACCTTGCAGCCTGGACTCCGTGGTGGTGGCCGACAGGCCGATTGAAATGACCATGGCCAAGACAGAGGTAGGTTATACCCAGCGGGAGACATACAAATCGTCTACACCTGCAGAAAATATATTAAAGGGGTTTTGCCATGATCTAATGTTGACGTGGGATCCTCCAAAATGGGTATTTAATCACTTCTCTAAATATATATGATTAAATGATTAAAAGAAGTGAAGCCTCTGAGAGCTGCAGCCTGACTTAGATGTCCTTAGTTTCCTGACTGTTTACATTAGCTAAGACCAGGAGCTGATCTGGCTTGCGTTGTTTGCACTTCTTATCTGATGGCATGACACATGAAGGAGCTTTGAAGGGAGGGGGAGAAAAAAAAGCAGTGTAATGGGCAGTTCACACGGCACAGGACAAATACCGGCCGGTATTTGTCCTGTTTTGCGGCTGTCCCCACGGCCGCGGGGGGGCGGCGTTTATCCGCGATGAGCGGAGAATAGTCCTCCCATAGACATGCACATATTCCGTCCGGAAACCGGACGGAAGATGGTGCATGTTCTATGTTTTGCCGCCGGCGACAAAACCGCCGGGTGGAAAACCCGTGCAGTGGGGACTGCTGCACGGGTTTTCCATAGAGCACAATTGTGCTCATTTTCGGACGGTTTTTCAGGCGGTCTGAAAAACCGCAAACTGGCTGAAAAACCGTCCGAAAACCCGTGCCGTGGGGACATGGCCTTACTGGTAATCTGCACTAGCTTTGTTTCTGTGTCAGAGCCTGTCTGCTGTATAGAGAATCTGCTGGTTGTAATGTAATTATCTGAGTAAACAGGCAGACGCTCCCTGCTCAGCCCTCTCCCCCACCCCCTGTCTGTAGTCAGTGAACGCTGCATGCTCGGAGCTTATCTTTACTCCTGAGCAGATACGAGGGAGAAAACAAAACCCATAGAGCTTGTGCACAATACAGTTATCCTCTGTGGTTTAGCCAAACATGTTTGCTCAACTACAGAGACTGAATATCAGCCTCGGGAGTGTGCATGGGAGGTGGAGCGATGACATCACAGAGGAAGTACTTGTTTTTTGAAACACAGAAACACAACGCCCCCTTTTTCAAGGCTCAAGAGGGGAGTATAAGCCTGTTAGGTGAGGAAATCACTTCTTGGCAAACCCCCTTTAAGAGCTTGTACTAGCTAAGAAAAACCTTTCTGCTTTCTTCCCGAAACAGCGCCACTCTGTAAATAGGTTGTGGCTGGTATTACAGCTCAGCTGCCTTGAAGTACATGGGGCTGAGCTGCAATACCACACACCACCTGTGGGCAAGCGTGGCGCTGTTTCTGGAAAAAAATAGCTATGTTTTTCTAATCTTGTGAAGTATTTTAGGGATGGGATGCTTCCCTATGTAGCTATATAGAAGAACATGGATTCAACCAACTCTATTTACATTGATATGGCGATTTTTTTTTTTTTTTTTTTTTTTTTTTTTTTTTTTTTTTCTTTTTACAGTAATCAATGTCTTGTTTCACTTCTAGTTTGTACCAGAAGAAGATGAAAGAAAAAAGCGAAGAAGAGAGCGGAATAAGGTTGCAGCTGCCAAGTGTCGAAACAAAAAGAAAGAAAGGACAGAAAGTTTACAGAAGGTAAGAGGCAATGTTCTGTCCCGGACCATCTGATCTGCTATTGGAAATATTATCAATTATTATTTAAAGGGGCTGTAGAGGATTAGAAAAAACATGGCTGGTTCCTTTCAGAAACAGCGCCACCCTTGTTGTTGGGTGGTGTCTGATATTGCAGCTCCGCTTCATTAAAGTGAATTGGGTGAGCTGCAATACCATGCACAACCTGCAGATGGCATATATTGCAGACTTTTACGACATATTGTCAGAACCCCTGTCCCAAGAACAGAGGTCCGCTCGTCCATTCTTATGCTGCAACTGTACAGATTGGATAGGTGGCTGTGCATGGGAGGCTACAGGATTTCTTAGTACAGTCGTGGCAGTGTGCATGGCCGTATTTAGATTTCACAAAAATGGAGAGATATGCACATGTGCAGCTCCCTGTTTATTTAGATGTGATTTTAGAGAAGCCGAGGCAATATACTTGGCTGTACTTGGAATTTCCATAGAAGGAAAATTCAGTATCCCCCCTCCCACCCTTCTCCATGTGCAGCTCTCTCCATTCATTTCGATGGGATTTTTTTTTTAGGTCAGCTAAAGTAGCGTACATGACTGTACTTGAATCTCCCATAGAAGAGAACAAAGAAATATGCGCATGCGCGTCTCTCTGGTCGATTCAGTGACAGCTCTAAGTACAGCCGAATGAGTGTGCATGACTGTACTTGGAAGATCTATAGAAGTGAACAAAAATCTGTGCATTTGCGGCTCTCTATGCTCAACTCGATGGGAGTTCTTACTTTAGCTCTGTGAGTGCACATGGCTGTATCTGGAATTTCCATAGACGAGAACAAAGAAATCTGAGCATGTGCGGCTCTGTTTGATTCAGTTACCATTATTAGCACAGCCAAGTGAGTGTACATGGCTGTATTTCGAATTTACATACATTTGAAATCTGCGCATGTGTGACTCTCTGTTTAATTCAGTGACAGTTCTTAGTACAGCCGAGTAGGTATGCATGGCTGTACTTGGAATTTCCATAGAAAAGAACAAAGAAATCTGCGCATGCGCGGCTCTGTCTGATTCAGTGACATTTCTTAGTACAGCCGAGTAGGTATGCATAGCTGTACTTGGAATTTCCATAGAAAAGAACAAAGAAGTCTGTGCATGCACGGGTCTCCATGTTCAATTCAATGGGAGCTCTTAGTACAGTTGAGTGAGTGCACATGGCTGTACTTGGAACTCCCATCAAAGAGAAGAAAGATCTACGCATGCGCGACAAACTCTTATATTTTTTTTTTTCTGTGTGGCTGCAGCATAAGCAGCGACAGGGAGCAAGGGGACCCCCATTCTTGAGGCAGGTGCAGGTCCTGCCAATATGCCATAAATATCTAAGATGAAAATTCCCCTTTAAGGAGGTTTTCCCCTTTTAAATTACTTGTATGTGATACAGAATGCTTCCACATGGCACCGGTCACATGCACCTTATAGAGACTCTAAATACAACAAATGACCCCAAAGCCGCATTTTCAAAATGACTAACTCAGCACATGAAATTATCTAACTTGGTGGTTTCCCCCTCCAATATGACTGTATTTATATAACGAGGCACCAGCGAGATGAAAAGCCCCATTATTCCTAGAGTTTACTTAAGGCCAGTACCGAGATCTCGCTTATTTCTACTAAATGAGTTCTTGCAGGAATCTAAATACACATTGTATCCATTCGTCACAGTCCAATTTAATAGCTATTCCAGAGTATATGATCCCATAGAAAATAATATAATCGGTGCACATAATGTGTTTCACATGTGCCAGTCCATGCAGATGGCATAGTTACTTCAATGGCTTCCTTCTGCACCATGTTGGCTACGTTGTAGGATGGAAAATGTACAATGGGGCTCATATAACAATGGGTATGTGCCATGTTTATCTTTTTATGAACATATGGCTCCAATTTCTTCCCTCTAATACCTGCAAATACTAATACACGGTTAAAGGGGTATTTCGAAAATAGAAATGTTTGACCCTACTCAAGAGGGTAGTCGTGGATTTAAAGGAGAGGTTTCTAAACGCGTTAGTGCTCACAATGGAGACGGCAAAATGCCCCCGGCGGCAATACAGACTTTGCCAATTCTCTGCATAAATGACATCTTATTCTTTTACATGGGTTTGTTTTGTGTTCGTGATAGTATTGCTGGTGGCTTCATACTCCTGGTGGTCTAGAGTGGTTGAGGAGTTCATAACCAATATCTCTGGTGGCGTAATCTGAAGGAATATTGATTATACCCTGTTTCCCCGAAAATAAGACAGTGTCTGATAATAATGTTTGCTCCTAAAGACGAGCGAAGACTTATTGTTAGGGGATTTCTTATTTTTCCATGAACAAGAATTCACATTTATTGTTGAACAGAAAATCAACATGTATTAATATACTGTAGTGATTTAATCACAAACATCAGCAGAAGTAGCGAAACTCTGAATTGCATTAAAAAAATGCACAAGGTCTTATTTTCGGGGAAAGAGGGTATTACATGTGTTTTGGAACATGATAGAGGGGGTCCCTTATTCAGAATTTCCCCCACTAAGCCAGACATAGAGCAACTCCAGGGCAGGTTGACTTGAGCCCTTCTTGTGTTGTATATGTATATCAGACACTAGTAAGTGATAATATTCCTGGTGGCTTCATAGTCCTGGTGGTCTAGGGGGGTTTAGAAATTCATAACCAATATCTCAGGTGGTGTAATCTGATTATTGATATATTTCATGTGTGTAGGACTTATGGACATCATAAAGGGGGTCCCCCCACTCAAGATCACCCCAGATCAGAGAGCAGCTCCATAGGAGTGGCTCCAGGTCAGGCTGACTTGGGCCCCTCTTGTATTACATAACTGAGCATTCATTTGAACTGCTGCTATGCAATGCTGTATTTTCCCTGGCTGGCTACGGCTGTGGTTTGCCAGCTTATTGGAAGCAGGACTGGGGCGCATATTTCAGATGGGTTTTGTCAAATGTAACAACTCCTTAAACTCCATATTAAGGGCGACATGTATGTATTTTGGATCTCAGACGCCATTTTTTTTGCAACATTAGTAGTGTAGAATGTGCCTGAATCTATGAACCTGTTCTACTGCGGGTCATAGATTTAGCGCTTTCTAGCTACAAGCGACACTTCAGGCTCAGGTAAACCACTTTTAAAGTGCTCTACCTGTTCCAGCAGTAATGCACCTGGATTTGCCGTACTGAAGTCATGAATGTATAGAATACTACGGTTGTAGTGCAACACGCCTCCAGAACGCCCCCCAATCTCAGGCGCATTACAAAGTGCCGCGGACTCTTTATAATGCGGCTAATTTTGGAGTGCGCCAGCTCATACATTGAGCGCACAGGGCTGCACCAGTTTTTGGGCTGAAAGGACGCCAGACAACTGGCACAGCCTCGTACATACATGTCGCCCTATATGTATAAGCAGGGAGTGTCCCCAAGTAGCAGCAAAGAGAATTACAGGATTTAATTGGAATTTTTTCTACACTGCTCAGTGGGGGTATTGGCTACTATGATGCAGCCCTGATAACCACCAAACAACTCCTTCAAACGCCATAATATATGTACACACAGGTAGTGTCCCCAAGTAGCAGCTAAGAGAATTATGGGATTTAATTGGAATTTTTCTATACTGTTCAGTAGAGGTATTGGCTATTAGTACACCTCCAAGTGCACCATCAAACCCCTTCAAATGCCATAATAAATGTACAAGCAGGGAGTGTCCACAAGTGGCAACAAACAGAATTAGAGACTTTAAAGGGGTTGTCTCACTACAAGGATTGCTTTCCATGTTAAAGATCTTTTTATGTTAAAGATCTTGCAAAAACAAGTCACTTTGCAATGTGTCCATTACCAGTGTCCTACCTATTCCTAGATATCCCCTCTTGTATGGGCTGCATCAGCTCTCAGGTCGCTATAGCTACAGACCTGTTCAATCTCTCCTGAATAGGCTGCCCAGCACTGGGCGCTATAGCTACAGACCTGTTCGATCTCTCCTGATAGGTTGCACACTGGTCGCTATAGCTACAGACCTGTTCGATCTCTCCCGATAGGTTGCCAGCACTGGTTGCTATAGCTACAGACCTGTTCAATCTCTTCTGATAGGTTGCCAGCACTGGTCGCTATAGCTACAGACCTGTTCGATCTCTCCTGATAGGTTGCCAGCACTGGTCGCTATAGCTACAGACCTGTTCGATCTCTCCCGATAGGTTGCCAGCACTGGTCGCTATAGCTACAGACCTGGCTTCTACTGCAGCCTAGTGGTAGCCAGTAAACGCACCCCTGAATTCAAAGTGAAACCAAGAAAATAGGACTGAGGTGAGATGAATCAATGTGGTTAGACAACCCCTTTAACTGTATTTTTTTCCTGAACTTCTCAATATGGGGGCTCCAGGTACCAGGACTCCGCTTCAGGTGACCCCCTTGATCTATGTCTTTAATCACTACACTAAACAAGTTTTTTTTCTTTCCCCTCCTTTGTTTCAAAATAGGAGTCTGAAAAACTGGAATCAATCAATGCAGAACTGAAAGCCCAGATTGAGGAACTCAAGAACGAGAAGCAGCACTTAATCTACATGCTGAACCTCCACCGGCCCACCTGCATAGTCCGAGCCCAGAACGGCCGGACGCCTGAGGACGAGCGGAACCTCTTTATCCAACAAATCAAAGACGGAACCCTGCAGAGCTTAGTGACCGAGGGTGTAAACTGAGCACCAACTGTACAGTCCAAGGAACTTCCAAAAAAAACTCACTGATGCCCCTTGGGGGCTTCATGTGTATCAGAGATACCCTGGCAGGGTCCTTGCAAGGATAGAGCCTTTGATCTCAGTACCGCCCCGTGGTTGGAGCGGAAGGATTCAGCATTATCGTGTTAAGGAAGCCACCGCCGACAGTGACATACTGTCACTGTGATCCATTGACTTGCTATTAGTATTGTCGTACAGCAGGCACGATGGGTTTTTACTTTACACTTTGTGCAATTATTTTTTTGAATATGTTGCTGATCGCAGATACATGAAGAAAGGAAAAGTATAAAAATCAGTGTTCTGGAGGCAATAAGGAGCGGATGCACGAGCAGCATGCGACGCTTTCTGCTGAAGCCCACACAAAGCACCACAGACTGCCTTAACGTTACGCATTTGAGGATGGGTCTCTTCAAATCTCCCATTTATTTATTTGGATGAGTGTTTTTAACCTTGTGTTTTTTTAGGAGGTCACAATGTATGTAATTCAATGCATTAAAGACATTGTTGAGAATTGAATAACACAGCACCACTTCTGCCCAGGGGTTGCAGCCGGCATTGCAACTCATCCCCATTCATGTTAATAATGCTGAGCTGCAGTACTTGATTCAGCCTGTGTTCAGGAGTGGCGTTGTTTTTTTTTTTCTCTGAGAAAAGCTGCCATGTTGTTCTAATCCGGGACAACCAATTTAAAGGAGCTTTCTTGGATACACCTGTATAATGTGCAGGGCCTGAAAAGTTCCCCTAAGGGAGTAGTCACCTAGATCTGCAATGACATGATATTTGTGCAATTTTTGGACACACACAGACCTTCTTATGCTGAGTATTGGGAACTTTTGTGCTGTGCTCTGTAACTGACATTAACATTTCATATACGCATACTGAGATGCAGCAGAGCTGAACTTGTCATTTGGCTGCATTGTAGAAGAGGAAAACCACAGATGACATTTCAGGTTAGCTAACTTAGCTCTATTGCATACACCTATGCGTGAGTACATACACTTACAATGTGCAGAATTTGTAGAGAATTCTGTCTGTTTTGCAGTACGGTGAGATGTACGGAGACTAAAAATTGAGCAAGTGTCCTGTTAAAGAAGTGAAATTGCTTAGTTTCAGTACCGCAGATCCCAGATTACACAGAGAGACCGCTATGAGGCAACAGGCTAGTTAGGCAATGCCCTAATTACAATCCTCCGACTCTGCATGGCATGAAACGTTAGCCAAAAATATTCCCCTTTAACGGGAACCTGTCACAGTGAACATGCGACCTGATCTGCTGGCGGTATGTTATACAGCAGAAGGCGCTGAGCAGATTGATATATTGTTCTGTGGGAAAAGATTCAATAGAAGTTGTATTTTATGCTTATTCTGGGTAAGGAGTCCAGTGGGCGGGATCAGCTGTGATTGACAGCTATCTCTGTATACACACTCCTATGGGAAGGCTGTCAATTACTGATAAACCGCCCACTGGACTTCTTAAGCCAGAATAGGCCGGGATTTAAATGACAAGAATACAAGTTCTACTGAATCTTTCCCTACAGAATTATGGGTGATATGTATGAAACCGGACACGCCAGTTCTAAATTTATATAGGAGTGCAGAGTACGACCATACGTATGAAAGAGTGTCATGCGCCAAACTGCCATGGTATGGATTTGTGGGGCAGTTTTGTGCCAAACTTTGGCGCATTCAAAAGTTTTGGTGTACAACTATTCTTACATCTTCTGGACAGGGCTACAACAGTTTTTTGGCTCAAGGTATACCAGAAAATTGGTGAAGCCCTGTTCATACATGTCACCCTATGTGTCGATCTGTTTAGCTCTTTCTGTTCTATAACATACTGCCAGCAGATCAATGTGTTCACTGTGACAAGTTCCCTTTAAGTGTGGAAGGTGGGGGCAATTATGTCACCCCTAAAAAAAACAAAAAAACTATAGGATCAAACAGGAGAAATTGCAGCCGTCTAAGGAAACTTCCTAGATGCCAGTCTAGATCCTCATAAATTGTCGCTTATTACATATTTCACTTCTTTAACTTTGGTTACCTTGCTGACTGTCTCCTGTTCCTACATAGCCGCTCACCCTTTAACTAAACAAATGTCCTTTTCTGCAAAATAAAAAAAAAAAATCTCAAAAGTATTAAACTACAAATAAATCTCTAAAAAGTAGTTAAATCATTAGTTCTGTCGGACTACAACTCCCAGCATGCTTTATGCTTGGAGTTGGTTTTTCCATATTCGTCTGCAAAACCTTTAATTTCTAAGGACTTTTCAGGACAGCTTTGTCGTATTCAGATTTTCAAGCGTTTCATGTATTTTGCAATGTCCATTCTTGTGTGACGATGCCAAAATGACCTCAGAGAAGCGACCTCCACCCACGAGCGCCATGTGCCGGTCTGACATGTATGACCTCTTTATATTCTGTAGCAGAACTGTCGTGTTAGTACATGTTAGATGGAAGTTTGTCGTTCTTTTTCCGGATGCTTGTCTGGGGGAGGGGTGGGGTGGTTGCGAATGGCGGGGTCAAACTGGGACAAAACATTAAAAGATGAACGATATTCACACGGGATTTGTGTAGCCGTATGTTTGTAGGTGATACGTGAGGCAATGTCGACTCTGCTTTATGTTACGAGTCGTCTAGGTGACCTGTGAGTGTTTACAGGGGGCCAGCGATTAAAAAAAAAATGGCTGCTTTCTTCCAAAAAAAAACAGCGCCACAACAGCCTACAGGTTGTGTATGGTATTGCAGCTCCGACCGGTATTTTGTCTTTTTTTGGCATTTAGGGGGACGACTTTTGTTTCCGGATTCAAACCGTACCCCTTCGCACCCACATGTTCTGCCCGAAAACCGGGCGGAAGAATGAACATGTTCTAGGTTTTTGTTACGCCGGCAGTGTCAAAAACCATCTGCCGGAAAATCCGTGTAGTGTGAACTACCGCACGGATTTTCCATTAAAATCAATGTAAAAGGTTGACAGTCGGTTACAGACGTCTGTAAAACCGACTGGAAATCAGTTCCGTGGGGACAAGCCCCAGGGGAGTGGAGCTGCAATACCACACACAACCTGTGCATGGGAAAGGCGCTGTTTTGGGAAGAAAGTGGCAATGTTTTTTCTAATCCTGTACGAAATGTAAGTCTTGAAGGAGGGGGGAGCTTGTATACTAGTCCAAGATGACCTATAATAGCCTTCATTTCTATATAATATAATTCACACTGCACAATCTGTACAGTTTGACAACTGTGTGGCCTTGACAACAGTGGTCACCGTTTTTCTCTTAAGGGATTGATCACAATTCTAAAAAAACATGGATGCTTTCTCCCTCGAACAGCGCCACACTTGTCGTCAGGTAGTGCGTGGTATAGCAGCTTGGCCCCATTCACGTCACGGGAGCCGAGCTGCACTTCCAGCCACAACGACAGGTGAGTGGAAGGAAAGCAGCCATATTTTGTTAGAAAGCCCCTTTAAGGGACAGTAAAAGTGAAGAAGGCCCGTCCTGTCTAAACCTAAGAATACCAGGGAAGAGACGCAAGAGTCGTTATATCTAGATAGAGAACGGTTTACAAATCGGGGAGGATTTATCAGTCGAACAGGCCTTGTTGCCCATAGCAACCAATCACGGCACAGCTTTCGTTTTTTCCAGTGCGGCTTTAGAAACGAAAGCTGAATGCTGATTGGTTGCTATAGGCAACTCCTCCAGTTCTAGTTTTAGACCGTTTTGATACATCACCCTATTGTCGATAGTGGACACAAATTATCCCCCAGAAGGGGGCCAGAGTTTTAGCATGTGATGGTGGTGGTATTTGTAAAGCAACTTATAAGGTCTGGTTCATACAGGACAACAGAGTGATGGCTCTTAAAGGGGATGTCCATCTGTTTGGTCTGCAGCAACAGCGCCTCTGTGGGCTGTATTTGGTAATGCAACTTAGCCACATGTATGAAAACTGTCTAGCAGTAAGACGGTCTTTGTTGCCCATAGCAACCAATCGGAGCTCAGCTTTTATTTTCCCAGAGCACTATATGAAATGAAAGCTAAGCTCTGATTTGGTTGCTATGAGCTCTGATTGGTTGCTATGGGCTCTAGTTGCTATGAGCTCTGGTTGCTATGGACCCGGATTGGTAGCTATGGGCTCTAGTTACTATGAGCTCTGATTGGTTGCTATGGGCCCGGATTGGTTGCTATAGGCTCTGGTTGCTATGAGTTCTGATTGGTTGCTATGGGCAACCAGGAGTCTTAGCCCTAGACAGTTTTCATATGTCCCCCATAAATGTCTACCTTGTGCTAAAAATGTATGACCCCAACTTATAGCAGTTGTTCTGGAAGCCAGTAAAGAGGGATTATCCCACATCACCCTCTTGTACAATATACCAAAAATAGTCTAGTTCCCGTTTTACTCTTTCGAAGGACACCTGAGGGTCCCATGAATAAAGACAGAATAAAGCTGTTAACCCACGGCAACCATTCCGGCCACATCTTTTATAAATTCGGAAACTGATGGTTGCCGTGGGAACAAGCCGACTTTAAATACACGAGGCTCCTGATACTTTGTATTTGGGTGTACTTAGTTTTTGGGTGCCATAGGCGCAAGTGCGCTACAGCTCAGCCAATCGCATTTAAGAAAGGAAAATGAGGTTCTCAATCTTATTGCTGTGTATCCGTATCAGTGGATAGTAAGAATGAATGGGACAGGGAAAATCTTGGGTGACGTCAGCCCTGGACTTGTCATTTAATGTCATGGTTCCCACTATATATATAATATATCTGGATATATTACATGTGACGCAGGCGTCATGTTGTGTATTTTTTTTTCTTTGGCTTATGTTATTTCCATGCGTATGTTAATCAAGTTAGCACTATATATGTCTGAATACATTATTATAATTATTATGTTTTTTGTTTTTTTTTCACTTTTTGCGTAACATCTGCGGGTTCAATTATCGTTGTGGTACTAAGTTTTACAGCGCTCACGATATTACAGATGTGAGAGGAATTGCATGTTTTAATGTATGTTCTAATTATCAGAATAAGGTACTTTATTACCATTGTTTTTTATTATGAGGTTTTTTGAGTTTTTGATACTTTAATAAATATGTGATTTAAAAACCAAGTTGCTTTTTCGAGTTTTAAATTTGCCGATCGGCGAGTGAAGTGTTAATAGTGTCTGACAATGTGTTTTATTTACTAAGAAAATAAAACAATGGAGCTTTCCTTGGGGTGTTTTATAGGTGAAGAAGTCGGATATACGTACTATTAATGGAGCACATGTATTAAAGGGGTTGTCTCACTACAAGGATTTCTTTTTATGTCAAAGATCTTGCAAAAACAAGTCAGTTTGCAATATGTGTCCATTAACAGTGTCCTACCTATTCCTATATATCCCCTCTTGTATGGGCTGCATCAGCTT
Source organism: Phyllomedusa bahiana (assembly GCA_025379985.1). Classification (NCBI taxonomy): domain Eukaryota; kingdom Metazoa; phylum Chordata; class Amphibia; order Anura; family Hylidae; genus Phyllomedusa; species Phyllomedusa bahiana. The sequence goes on along the minus strand of JAODAL010008005.1, from coordinate 106,200 downwards.
CTCAGGTCGCCATAGCTACAGACCTGTTTGATCTCTCCCGATAGGCTACCAACACTGGTTGCTATAGCTACAGACCTGGCTTCTACTAAAACCAAGAAAACAGGACTTGGGTAAGATGAATCAATGTAGTGAGACAACCCCTTTAAGGACCTCTATACCCTGATGAAGCCAGTTAGCTGGTGAAACATGTTGGGGAGGTCAGGCATGACATTTTAATTTTTGATTTCCTACCTCTTTATATTGTGTTACCCGCTGCAGAGGGTCTCACAAGGAAACCTTTTATGTTTTATGCCCATCAGATTAGGGATGACTGCCCAAGTAAGATGTTTTGGATTCCTTTTTGGAGTTAGCAAATCACTGTATATATAGGGTTTCCCTGCTAATAGGTGGCGTTCCACCATACTTGATAATAGAAAAGGAGTTATTCCTTCACAATTAGAAAGGGACAAATTGAGAGGTTAGAAATCAGGTTTTTAAATAGTGTGTATAGAGGTTAAGTGTTACACATACTAAAAGTTTAAGTTTTAGATTGTTTATAGATTGAGAACTGATAGAGTTTAAGTTTGCCTATGGCAAAATAGTAAATCTAGTCATGTATGATTTTTGGCATTAAAACGGCAATTTTTATGCGCATAACATTAGTAATAGAATACGCCTGATTTATGAACCCGCTCTACTGCAGGTCATAAATCGGGCGCATTAGCGCTTGTACGACATTTCTGGCTCAGGTAAACCACTTTGAAAGTGGTTTACCTGTCCCTGCTGTACTGCGCCTAGAAATGCCGTACTGAAGCTACAAATCTATAGCTTTGTACGGTTCCAGTGCGCCCCGACTCCCGCACGCCCCCGAAATCAGGCGCATTACAAAGTGCCGTGGGCGCTCTGTAATGCGCCTGATACTGGCCTGCGGACAAAGTAAAACTATAGTGAACGGGGCTGCGCTAGATGCCGGGTTGAAAAGACACCAGACTTCTGGCGCAGCCCCGTTCATACATGCCGCTCTATGTGCTTTTTTTTGTGGCACAGAAAAGTGTGGCGCTCTACCCTGTACTGTCCTACTACTAAAGCATGCATGAAGCAGAAGAAACATGATTACAGGTTCACTTTGTTTACTCTGTTTTCAGCTATGGATTCCTGACAACTACATAACTGTATATGACTGAATACCTGCTAGCAGGTGTGAACTTTGTTAACAGATCACATTCTATTAGTAATTAATGCAGAAATCTAGGTCATTCTTAGGGGTTTGCTTACTATGTTTGCAAATGTAGATAGAAGAGATAGACATGAAAGAGAAAGGCAGATATTAGAGAGCATGAGAGAGAGATCGCTAATAAAATATTGATAGAGGGGTAAATATAAGTAATAGATAATAGACATAGAAGATAGAAAGAAGATTAGATAGATGAATAGATATGAGACAGATAGATGAGACATATTGTAAATACATTCAGTACATACACAGATATGAGATAGATAACACACGAGAGACAGATAGGTAGATAAATATGAGATAGATAACTAGATGTGAGGTAGATAGATAAATACTGTAGATGGATAGATATGAGACAGATAATTAGATAGATAGACATAAGATAGATATCAGATAGATAGATAGCGGGATCATTGCATAAAGTTAGCTGTATATTTCAAGTGACTCCATGGGTTGTTGCCACAACTGAGCTTATTTTGGTTGTGACTGATTAACCCCTTAGATGCTGCGGTCAATCGCGACCGAGGCAGCTGAGGGAAAGACAGAGGAAGGGTGCTCTCTCTATCTCCATTGGCCCTCATGCGGTACAATCACGGGGTGCCGATTACTTCCATGACAACCTGGAGACCTAACAAAGGCTTCTGGGCTGTCTGTGACATCGGCACACTAGTGACATGCCTGTACTGCTATGTATAATAACAGCGATCTACAGATTGCCGAGTCAAGTCCCCTATGGGGACAGGTATAAATAATGTAAAAATTTTAGGTGAAACATAAGAATAAAAAAAATAAAGTAAAAATACACTGCCCTTTCCCCATTATAAACTGTAACTGCCCCAAAAAAGGTAAAAAATAAGAAAGTACACATATTTGGTATTGCCACATGCGTAAAGACGTAGACTATAAATCTGTCATTCTAATTAACCCACCTAATGAACACGGTAAAATTTTTAAAAAAAAACAGGGACAGAGATGCGACTTTTGTGCATCCAGCAGCACATAAAATGGTACCAATGAAAACGTCAGTTTATCCCACACACAAAAAAAGCCCTTACACGGCTCCTTAAAAAAAAGTTATGGCTATCAGAATATAGTGCTGCATAAATATTGTTTTACACAATAAAAACATTTTTTGGGATACAACATAAAAAACTAAATAAATTGGGTGTCACCATAATCGTATCGCTCCACAGAGTAAAACTAACATGTTATGTATACTGCATGGTGAACGCCATTAACAATAAAAAACACTACCAGGATTGTTGTATTTTCTTTATCTGGCCTCCCAAAACAATGAATTTAAGGGTGATCAAAAAGTCATGTCCCCATAAAAAAATTATATAATTGAAAACGTCAAAAAACAAGCCCCTACACAGCTCTGTATACAGAAAAATAAAATTGACGGCTCTCAGACCATGGAGAAGCAACAGCGCCCTCTGTTGGATGTAACAAATCCTCAATTTGCTTTTGACCCACCGAGTCTTGAGAAAGCAAAAAGGATTTTAGCCATGCCAGTATCTCTCATGTGCAGACAACGCTGTTTCGGGATTTTTGTCCCTCTTCAGTGCAGAGCAGAGCGATACTGGCTGGCTGTGTGGGAGGCATCTAGTGGCTCAGGAAGGGAAATCTCTCCTTAAGGAGAGCACTGAACGAACGGCTTGTAGAGTTTTTTTTGCATTTTCCCTTTCCCATAATGCCTTGTGATATGCAGATGCTAAGTAGAGGGCGAAAAGGCAAAACAAACTCTACAAGCCGTTCGTTCGGTGCTCTCCTTAAGGAGAGATCTTCCCTTCCTGAGCCACTCGATGCCTCCCACACAGCCAGCCAGTATAGCTCTGCTCTGCACTGAAGAGGGACAAAAATCCCGAAACAGCGTTGTCTGCAGATGAGCGATACTGGCATGGCTAAAATCCTTTTTGCTTTCTCAAGACTCGGTGGGTCAAAAGCAAATTGAGGATTTGTTACATCCAACAGAGGGCGCTGTGGGCTTCTCATCCCCTTTCCCATAATGCCTTGTGATATGGAGAAGAAAAAAAGTGTTTTCTTTTTTAAACAATAGGTGTTTTTATTGTGTAAAAGCAGCAAACATTTTTTAAAAATGTTTAAATTTAGTATCGCTGAGTATTGCTGAGTAAACCTAACATGTCATTTATACTGCACAGTGACCTCTGTAAAAAATAAAATGCACTATTAGAATTGTTGCATTTTCTTCATCTCGCCTTCCAAAATTTTTGTTAAAAGTTATCAAAGTGTCATAAAGACCACAAAATTGTACCAATGAAAACATCATCTCATCCCACAGAAACAAGCCCATAATCAGCTCCATACACAGAAAAATAAAAAAGTTATGGCCATCAGGCTATGGCGACATATAAACACAATTTTTTTACAGACGTATTTCTGTTGTGGAAAAGTAGTAAAACTTAAAAAATATATAAAATTGATATTGTTGTAAATGTACCGACCGCATAGTAAAATTATCCTGTCATTTATACCACCTGGCAAATGCTATAAAGATAAAACTTAAAAGACAATGGAGGAAATGTGCTTTTTTTTGCCATTTCCACAGTACAATGCTAATAAAAACTGTGGAACACCTGTGGGCCCAAAATGAACAATACACCCCTAGATGAGATCCCTGAGGGATGTTGAGTTCAAAATGGGGCGACCTCTGAAGGTTTCGTCTGTTCTGGTACTTTGAGGGCTTTGCAAATGTGACATGGCACCCACCAAAATTATTGCCACACTTGGAAGAAATTGTGTAACATATTTTGGGGTTCTTTTTTTTTCCAGGATTCCTTGTAAAAATGAAAGATTTTCAGCTAAAACTGCATATTATTGAAAAAAAATAAAATTTTTCATTTTAAGGCTATGTTCACACGGGTTAAATTAGAGCGCATTTCACAGCGTACTACGCTCAAATACGAGCGTAATGCGCCCCAGTCATTACGGTAATCCACAGTTCTCAAAAAAGAACTATGGATTACGGCTCCTCTCCCCGCTCGTACAATACGACGCGCGGGGAGATAAGTGACATGTCAATTACTAGCGGCGAATACGACCGGCGCGAGCTCCCGAAGTCCTGGCTTAATTGTGGGGCCTATTTACGCCCCGCAATTATGCCGTGTGAACATAGCCTAACAGTCCAGCACTAAAACAAAAATCTGGGAAACACCTGTGGGGTCGATATACTAACTACACTCCTGGATATATTCCTTAAAGGGGTTGTCTCACTACATTGATTCATCTTACCTCAGTCTTAGTTTCACTTTGAATTCAGGGGCGTGTTTACTGGCTTCCACTAGGCTGCAGTAGAAGCCAGGTCTGTAGCTATAGCAACCAGCGCTGGCAGCCTATCAGGAGAGATCAAACAGGTCTGTAGCTATAGCGACCTGAGGAGCTGATGCAGCCCATACAAGAGGGGATATCTCCAAATAGGTAGGAAACTGTTAATGGACACATATTGCAAAGTGACTTGTTTTTGCAAGATCTTTAACATAAGAAGCCATCATTGTAGTGAGACAACCCCTTTAAGAGGTGTAGTTTCCTTAATTAGGTGTTTTTAGGAATGTTTATTAAGTATTAGCACCTTAGAGTGTCCTCTAAGGTTAAATGGTGTCTAAAAATTTCCTAATGAAAGAGAGAACTCAATATCCGGTAGGTGCTCCTCCTATTCTTAGGCTTATGGTTGAGTCAAATAGCGCACTAGGGCCACATATGGGATACCTTTAACCCCTTCCTGCCGCAGCCAATTTTTTTTTCACTTTAATTTGTCCCTCCCCGCCTTCCAGGAGCCATAACGTTTTTATTTTTTTATCTAAATAGACACATGAGGGCTTTTATTTTGCAGGACAAGATGTACTTAATGGTAGCATTTATCATACCATAGAATATACTGAGAAACCGGCAAATAATTCTAAGTGGAAAAACTGTGATTTTTTTTTTTTTGCTATATACAGTATCTTAACACTTCTAGGAGGAGATTACCTGTATGGACAGATGACTTCCAGTAAAACATCCGTTTGTCAGGTGCCATGAATCAGCGTCTCAGAATTTTTCCAATAGATGCTGGATAAGTCGTCATAGTCACCTTAATTCCCCGTTGGCCTGAATTTACCTAATTGGTTCAGAAGTTAACATGCTCCATAGTCAGTCTAGACACGTCAAGTGGTCCTCAGCTGCTTTCTCTTTCTGTTCCTCTAAAGAAGTTCTGTCTTTATTTGCGTAATTCTGTGTCACCTAACATCTCTTGGTTACAATATGTGACTATGTTAGGATCTGTATCACATCTATTATATCACATAGTCATAAGTGGAACAGAGTTCTTGTAGCTTTTCGGAAAGACGCTGAGGACAGCATACTGTACTTTCAAAATCCTCAGTTTCACCTCTGCTTAGTAAACCTTGGCTACAAGCATCATTCAAATGGGGTTCTATCTGGTTTGACACAAGTTCAACGGAATTTGGAAAAAAATTTGGGTTCGGGATATCAGAAATCCAAGTTTTTTTTCTAACTCTATCCCTAAACCTAGCCATAACCTTATTCCTAGTTAGGGCTAGGGTTGTTCAAAGAGTGTTTAGGGGGCTAACTTACCGACCGGCAATGTGAGTCACCTGTTAGCTCGATGTCGTGTCAGACATCACTTCCCATTACTATGACATTGGGCCTATTTTTAAGTAACTGGAAGTGATGTCGGAAGGGACATTGAATTGGAACTTAGGCTCCAATGGAAGCGTCATGTGGCTGGACCGGTAAAATAACCCCTTAAATCCTTTTAAACAACCTTAACCCTGTCAGGACTACAGGTAGGTCAATGTTTTGGCAATTTTCACCAACAATTTACTCCAACTAACCAAAGCCCAACGCTCGGACTTGGGTTGAATTTACTTTGAGCCGTATTCGAGGTACAACACTGATGGCTACCTTCAGAATATATTTCTCCAACCAGTCTATCTTTTCCACCCTCCAGCTGCCCATTTGTCCCCATCTCCTGCCCCCCAATGACTTAGCTAGCAAGGGGAGTGGAGGCTATGCAAGCTCAAATGGGCCACGGACCGAATGGACTGAGACGTCTGCAGCTTGAAACTTGAGTATACCACTATGTACTATATTCTACTATGTTATTAAGTATAATGAAGTATATAGACACAAATTAAAAGAAGTTGACCTATTGTTGCATTGGACGTCCCATGAGAGCTTAGACGCAGTAAGCAGGGATAGACAATGTCTAGACACAGAAAGACTGGCTCTCCACTTTCCCTGGAGGATGCAGTCAGTTCTTGGCAGAGGTGGCGGCACCAGCACAGGGAGCAGGTGCCATCTTGGGTTTAGAGCTCCCACGCGCCCACCTTCACAGAGGTCTGCTCAACATTAACAGGTGGCGGCACAGCTCTGACAAACCTACCTGGGCACTATAACCACCCTCCAATGGCTCTTTGAGGACAACTATAACAATGATGTGGCCCTTGGTAAAAATGAATTTAACATCCCTGATCTACTTCAGGGGCGTAGCTACAAGGGGTGCAGAGATAGCAAAAGCCCTTCTGCATCATAAGGAGATACCAGCATTGTAAGTGGCACATGGCAGCTAGGAGGCCCGTTTCACTTTTTGCACTAGGCCCAGGAGCTGTAAGTTACGCCTCTGATCTACTTCATATTGGATGAATTACAAATATCCTATGAGATCGCACTGATGATCTGTCCTGTGTGTGCAGTTATAAGAACAAAGATTATGATGCAATTAAAAGTTGACAAGTGCATATTCTCTATAGATGCAGGGTGGAAACCAGAACCACCTCCTCTGGTGAGGGCCAGGGAGCCCTGCTCTAGCGCCGCCTCTGATACTAGCAAAAACTGGGCTGAGACCGGATAGTAATAGTATTCTGACACTAGATGGTGCTCTGATCATATAATAGTTTTTAGCGATCACGTTCTGTGAACATGGAGAGAACCCATTTAAAGTGGATCTCCAATTATTTGGCTCAAGTTTCTTGAGGAGATCAGCAGTTACAATATACTTTATTTGTACTTAAAAATCCATGTCCAGAAATACTCCAGACAAAATTAATACATCGGGCCTTATGTATGAAAACTGTCTAGCAGTATGACTGTGTCTGTTGTCCATAGCAATTAATTAGAGGTCATAGCAACCAATCAGAGCCCATAACAACCAATTAGAGCCCATTGCAACCAATCAGAGCCATAGCAACCAATCAGAGTTCATAGCAACCAATCAGAACCCATAGCAACCAATCAGAGTTCATAGCAACCAATCAGAGCTCAGCTTTCATTTCATATAGTGCTCTGGAGAAATAAAAGCTGTGATTGGTTGCTATGGGTTCAGATTAGTTGCTATGGCTCTGATTGGTTGCTGTGGGCTCTGATTGGTTGCTCTGAACTCTGATTGGTTACTATGAGCTCTGTCTATGGTATGGTAGGCCTGTCTATGAAGATGTACGGGGTAGCATGTTCCAGAGAAATGGTGCAGCACATGCGGAGGAGATGAGGGAGGAGATGTATGGGGGTGCAGCGCTGTGGAGAGCTTTATGGGTAAGAGTGATGAGTTTATATTGTATCCTGTACTGAATGGGCAACCAATGCAGTGACTGATACAGGGTAGAGGCATCAGTATAGCGGCTGGAAAGAAAGATGAGCCTGCGTGCTGCATTCGGGAAAGCTTGGAGAGGCGAGAGTTCACAGAGAGGGAGACTGAAAAGTAAGGAGTTACAGGAGTCAAGACGAGAATGAATAAGAGCACAGTAAGAGTCTGAGTTGTTTTCACAGAAGAAAAGGATGGATTCTGGAGATGTTCTTGAGGTGCAGGTGACAGGAGCGGGCAAGGGATTGGATATATGGGGTGAAGGACAGATTAGAATGTAGTATAACCCCAAGACATCGGGCCTGCTGCCTAGGAGTTATGGTGGTGCCACACACTGAGACAGAAAGGGCAGGGTAAGGTCTGTTAGTAGATGGTGGGATGACTAGAAGTTCTGTTTTAGTGAGGTTTAGTGTAAGAAAAGTGCGGCCCTCCAGCTGTTAGGAAACTACAACTCCCATCATGCATTTATATAATCTATATCAGTGGGTATGATAGAAGTTGTAGTTTCCCAACAGCTGGAGGGCCGTACTTTGCAGACCACTGAGATAGAGGGAGGACATGATGTCAGAGACAGCGGACAGACAGTCACTGGTATTTTGCAGCAGGGCAGGATTGATAACACGGGAAGAGGTGTATAATTGGGTGTCATCAGCATAGAGATGGTAATGGAAGCCAAATCTACTGATGGTTTGTACAATGGGAGCTATGTAGATTCAAAAGAGGAGAATGAGACACTGTCTGCCCCTCACCTCCTGTCTCTTTCCCCCTCCTTGTAGATTGTAAGCCCTCGCGGGTAGGGTCCTCTCTCCCTCTGTCGTGCCAATTGTCATTAATCACTTATCACTGTACTCGTTTGACTTATGTAATGTATGTAACCCCCTCGAATGTACAGCGCCCTGGAATCAATGGCGCTTTAAAATAAATAATAATAATAATAATAATGAAGGAGCGATCAGAGAGATAAGATGAAAACCAAGAGAGAGCGGTGTCCTGAAGGCCAACGGTGTCGAGCTGAGGAGAAGTTGGTGATCTATGATGTCAAACGCTGCAGAGAGATCCAGAAGAAGCAACAATGAGTAGTTGACCTGAGTTTTAGCAGTAAGGAGATCATTTGAGACTTTAGCTAGAGCAGTTGCTGTGGAGTGTAGGGTGCGGAAACCTGATTGCAGAGGGTAGAAAATCAGAAGAGAGATATTGGATTAGACGAGAGTAGACCAAGCGTTCCAGGAGATTAGAAATGAAGAGCAGGTTAGAGACTGGTCGGTAATTAGCAGCGCAGGATGGGTCCAGAGTGGGCTTTTTTTAGTAAAGAGGCTATAACAGCGTATTTAAAGGAGGAAGGAAAGATACCAGTGGAGAGAGAGAGGTTACAGACTGTGGTTAGATGAGAGATGATAGGGAAATGGACTGTTTGAGGTGGGAGACAATAGGTTACCAGCAGAGGCGTAACTTCAAGCTCTTGGGCCCCGATGCAAAAAGTGAATGGCCCCCCCCAGCTACCATGTGCCATTTACAATACTGGTGTCTTCTTATGTGGCAGAAGGGCTTTTGGGCCCCCTCAGGCTGCAGGGCCCGGTAGCGACTGTTACCTCTGCACCCCCTGTAGCTATGCCCCTGGTTACCAGAGCAGATAGTGGGGCTTATTAAAATATTTCTGATTCCTATTAAAGTCTATGGGGAAGAAAATTGTGGATAGGCATTCTGTAAAGCACCTTCAGCAGCTAAACGCTTCAAAATTGCATGGGAACACAGCCATACATCCAGGGAACACCTGGGAAACCCTAACTACAAGTATAACCACAATGCTGAACAGAACTGTAATTCTAACCCTAATTCCAAACCTAAATCAAATTGAAATTCTAACTCTAACACCAACCCTAACCCTAAGGGCATGTCCCCACGGCACGGGTTTTGCAGACCGTCTGAAAAACCGTCCGAAAATGAATACAACGGGGCTCTATGGAAAACCCGTGCAGTAGTCCCCACTGCACGGGTTTTCTGCCCGGCGGTTTTTCTGCCCGCGGGCCGCCCGAACAACAGTTTACAAGCACATTCTTCCGTCCGGTTTTCGGACAGAATATGTGCAAGTGAATGTGAAGGGGGAGGGCCGCAAAACAGGACAAATACCGGTCGGATAAACCGACTGGCATATGTCCCTTGCCGTGGGGATGCACCCTAACTAAAACTCCAGCCCTAACCCAAACTGTAATTCTAATCCTAACTCCAACCCAATCCCTAATCTCAGTTTAGGGTTAGAGAAGATGTTCCTGCAAATTCCACCAAAATATTTCACCAAACCTTATTCTAATCATAACGCTAAAGGTATGTTCACACTGCGTTTTTTAGATGCGTGTTTGGATCCATGTTTCGGACCCAAACACGCATCTAACAATGTGCAGTGTGATTTACATTAGTTTCAATGTAAAACATGCGTCGGCAATATGTGTTTTACATGCGTCTTTCTGATGCGCTCAAAGAATTGACGTCAATTCTTGACCCGTTTTACGCAGCAGACGCCCTATTTAAAACTATAGGGTGCGATCCTGCTGCACAGAAAACTCATCCAAACACGCAGCACACTTTGGCTACGTCTTTGGATACGTTTTACACTGCATTTTTCAATCAGTTATTTGGATTAAATAACACCGTGTGAACATCCCCTAAGGGTGCTTTAACACAAAGCGTTTTTTGGGGCCTTTTTTGATGCATTTTTTGTGCAGAAATGTACAGCATTAATTGCATACATTGAGAGCGATGTATGCATACCACACTGCTTAGACCAGTAGCTAAACCCACGAGAGGATGAGACATATCTGTGCAAACACAACACAATTAGGAAAAGTTGCACTTTTTATATGGGCCATTGGATGTCAGTACAACCCCTCTCTTTTTAAGGCTTGGTGACACGGCATTGTTTGTGCATGGAGATAAAATAAAAAAAATTACCACAGCCTGACCACAATCTCTTGGCACGGAAAAAGTTGCAAGCCTGTGTGTGTGGTTTTTTTTTTAAATTACTATGAAAGTAAACACAATCTTGTGCAAACCACAGCAAGTGAAAAATAGCTTTAACATTTACACAGTCCTTATCCTGAGGGGTCAATTATTTATATTTATTTGCTTTTGCTTGTACTGTATATAGGCTCAGACTGGGCTGCCGGGGGATGTGGGCCCCGAGCTGCTGTGGGCCCCGAGGACAGTGCCGTCGCTCCCCGGGGCCCGGCCGCCGCCTCCTGTCAGTGAACGCCCGGGCCCCGGAGAGCGCTCAGAGACCGGGCCCAGGAGTCGGGGACTAATGTCCTCGACTCCCGGGGCTGCGCGATGTCAGCGGAGCACAGCGCTGCTATCGCACCGCTCCGCTGTACACACTAACTACCTACAGGGGGCCCTGGCAACCTAAGGGAGGCCCTGGCAATCTAAGTGGGGCCCTGACTACCTACAGAGGTCCCGGGCAACCTACAGGGGTCCCTGACTACCTAAGGGGGTCCCTGACTACCTAAGGGGGGCCCTGGCAACCTACGAGGGGCCCTGACTGCCTAAAGGGGGCCCTGACTACCTAAAGGGGGCCCTGACTACCTAAAGGGGGCCCTGGCAACCTAAGGGGGGCCCTGACTACCTAAACATAAAGGGGGCCCTGACTGCCCAAAAGGAGCTCTGACTACCTAAACATAAAGGGGACCCTGACTACCTAAGGGGGCCATGATTACCTAAGGGGGCCCTGACTGCCTAAAGGGGGCACTGACAACCTAAGGGGGGCCCTGACTGCCTAAAGGGGGCACTGACAACCTAAGGGGGGCCCTGACAGCCTAAAGGGGCCCTGACTGCCTAAAACTAAAGGGGGGCACTGACTACCTACAAACTAAAGGGGGCCCTGACTGCCTACAAACTAAAGAGGGCCCTGACTACCTACAAACTAAAGGGGGCCCTAACTACCTACAAAATAAAGGGGGCCCTAACTACCTGTATACTACCTAAAGGGGCCCTAACTGCCTGTATACTACCTAAAGGCATAGTTGCCAACTTTTGAAAATAAAAAAGCAGGAGATTTAAGTGGGCGGCGCGCGTAGCGCGCCGCGGCAAAAATTTGCATGGGCACGCCCATCTTGTCGGTATGCCACGCCCCTTCAAAAAGCCACACCCACTCCACCTAACTGCATAACGGCTTTGGAAGAAAGCCAGGTAGATGCCCTTATAGCCAGGTAGTAGCCCCCCATAACCAGGTAGTGCCCCTTACAGGCCGGTAGATGCCCCCTTGTAGCCAGTAGATGCCCCCTCTGTAGCCAGGTAGAGCCAAATTTGTAGCCAGGTAGATGCCCCCCTTTGTTAGCCAGGTAGGTGCCCCCCTTTGTTAGCCAGGTAGGTGCCCCCATTGTTAGCCAGGTAGTGCCCCCATGTTAGCCAGGTAGTGCCCCCATTGTTGCCAGGTAGTGCCCCATCTGTTAGCCAGGTAGATGTCCCCATTGGTTGCCAGGTAGATGTCCCCTCTGTTGCCAGGTAGTGCCCCCATCTGTTAGCCATGTAGTGCCCCCTTCTGTTAGCCAGGTAGATGTCCCCACCTGTTCGCCAGGTAGATGTCCCCTCTGTTGCCAGTTAGATGTCCCCTCTGTTAGCCAGGTAGTGCCCCCATCTGTTAGCCAGGTAGTGCCCCCATTGGTTGCCAGGTAGATGTCCCCATTGGTTGCCAGGTAGATGTCCCCATTGGTTGCCAGGTAGATGTCCCCTCTGTTGCCAGGTAGTGCCCCCATCTGTTAGCCAGGTAGTGCCCCCATCTGTTAGCCAGTAGTGCCCCCCTTGTGTGCCAGGTAGTGCCCCGTTTGTTTCCTGGTTGTGCCCCCTTTGTTGCCAGTTATTTGCCCTCTCTGTTAGCCAGGTAGAGCCCCCTAAAGCTAATAAAAATAAAATAATAAAATCCACTTACCTTACCAGGCTCCTGCAGCGCGGGCCAGCTCCTGCCCGATCTCTTCAGCGGCGAGGGGAAGTGAGAGCAGCCGCGCGTCACTCCCCTGCAGCCGCGCGTCACTCCCCTGCAGCCGCGCGTCACTTCCCCCTGCGCCGCTGACCTGTATGTACGGCGCACACACCGGCGCCGCACATACAGGGGGAGGAGGGAGGAGGGAGCGATCCCTCCTGCCTCCTCCCCGCACAGTGAGACCGCGGGCGGGTGAGCGGCCGCTGCAGCCGCTTCACCCGCCTGTAGGAGCGGTCCGGCGGCGCAAGAGTAGCGCACCCGCGCTACGCTTGCCCCGCGGTAATTTAAAGGACCCCCGCCGCCTGCAGGCGGCGGGAGGAATGCCAACTCCCCCGGGAGGGCGGGAGGGGACCCCAAATAGCGGGACCCCCCGCCAAAAACGGGAGAGTTGGCATGTATGCCTAAAGGAGACCCCTAACTGCCTGTATACTACCTAAAGGAGACCCCTAACTGCCTGTATACCCTAACTACCTGTATACTACCTAAATGGGGCCCTAACTGCCTGTATACTACCTAAAGGGAAACCCTAACTGTCTGTATACTACCTAGAGGGCAGCCCTGCCTGTATGCTACCTAAGGGGAGGCCCTAACTGCCTGTATACTACCTAAGGGAGGCCCTAACTGCCTGTATACTACCTAAAGGAGACCCCTAACTGCCTGTATACTACCTAAAGGGGTCCCTAACTGCTTGCAGCATATATAAAGGGGGTCCTAACTACCTACAGCTTACCTAACTGGGGGCAACCACCTACCTACAGCCTAACTAACTGTGACTCAGCAACACCTACCTACAGCCTACCTAACTGGGGTCCACCAAACAAACTGTAGCCTTACTGGGGCCTGCTTATCTACATGGGCGCTGTTACCTACCCACCCGTGGCTAGGTACCCACCAACCAACCTGGGGCTGGCCTACCAACTTAGTCAGCGGGGGTTTACCTACCTAAATAGGGCCTATCTAGTTACCTGGGGCCTTGCCCATTTGCTTACCTATCTAGGGTCTTGTCTACCTACCTGGTAATATAATTGAGAGAGAAGCAGCCCATAGTTGTAGCATTATCTCCAGGGGGATAGTCCTCTCCCCACTCTCCAACCCCTTAGGATACTAGGCCTCTAAGTTATGGCTTGTACCCGCTCTCCCACCCCTGGGACGTTTGTACAGAGGTGGGAATAGGTAAAGAGGTGCTGGAAAATTGAGGATTCTAAGATATTTGTGTGTAAATTCTGCAGGGATGAGTTGTGGCCGTGACAAGTCACCATGGTGTTGTGGAACGGATGCAGAAGAAAAGGGAATAAGAATGACTCATGAAAGAAGAGAACGACTCATCAGATATAACATCTCCGGTGAGTCCCTGATTTCAGGGGTTATTTTACTTCTATATTGGATCGGTGCTGTATTCACTGTAATGTGATGTGACCCGAGCTGGTGTCTGACCACTATGTGGTCTCCATATGGTGATGTTGTAGGTTATATTGGCATTAGTATAGTGGCAGCGTACATGTGTCTCTGATTGTAAAAGTGAGGGAACACCTGACCCTATGATAGGAGTTACACTTTTACTTTCTTGCTGGTGTTTATTTTAGAAGGTGGTGAGGTGCGTGACCAAGGGAAACGTGGAGGGGGATATTGTATGTGGACTATTGGAAGGGAATATTGTATGTGGGTGGAGGGGGATATGGATGGAGCTACTTAGCCGTGTGTCTATGATATGTTAGACTGACATATGTTTGAGACTGACAGACGTGTGAGACAGATATGTGACTCACTTCGTATTGTACTACACAATACAGTTCTGTTTTGAACACTGTATTATGTGGTAAAATGGCCGCATTTATGTCCGAGAGGCCGGTAATATTTTCATGTACAGTAGGGTGGGCCCCCCAAGATCAACTCCCCTTTGGGCCCCAGGCCCCCCAGTCCGACACTGACTGTATAGCACCAACTGTGTTACAGCTAAGCACTGCAATGGCATTCTGCAGACTTCAGAGCTGAATTCTCCCAGCATTCTTTTCTGATATACAGTATTAATAATAGCTCTCTCCCTATAGAGAAACATGTGCAAGACCCGTCAGTTAAGCTGAGGGGGCGAGAGGACGCACATCGGACTCATCTCTCCCTGTATCCGGCCCAACTTCACTGGATGTTTTACCCCATGGAACACATCTGCGTTTTGGGGTAAAACCCACATGGTCAAGATCGGGTAATCTGCATCTATTTCATGCTGCCTGTTGTTCGGGCGGCATAGAGTAGCTGACAGGTTCCCTTTAATGATAATAATATTTTGCCTATATAACGCTATCTCTCCAGCAATATTGTAGGAGTCATTTGTTTCATAATAGCTCAGTTGCTTTCATACATTTTGATGTATTCATTATGGGAAGTTAACGTGACACCTAGATCTGTGATCTGTGAATCTCCTCTTGTCCCTGCAGGGCAGGGGTGCACAGCATTCTCTGTTTCAAGGGCCACATTGTGATATTCTACCTTTCCCGAGGGCCACAGTAAATCTTAGAGGGGTATTCGCTGTCTGAGACCTTAATTTACCTTGTAAATACCTAAGAGGGCAGAGAGGCTTCGTTTTACTTTAATAGCTGCCATAGATCAGAATGGGGTGTCTCCTGCTCGGTGCTCCAGAAACAGGAGATAAGGCCCCTATTTTCATTGTAGTTTTGGGGGGTTACAGAAGTGGCTTCTTCACAACTAGAACAGCACATATATATGGCCTCCTTCATCATCTCCTCCTCTCTGGAACCTATAAGACAGTTTTATATTAGATCTTGAGGATTTGCCGTGATTGGATCAGAAATAAATACTTCTCTGAGGAAGAAATCCAGAGATAGTACAGAAACTGTTTTTACTGGATTATTCACTTAGGTTCCTTAAAAAGGGATATACAGCCCTATAGTGTCATCCATGCAATGCCTACCACAACAATGCCAGAAATACAGTGCCTACCATAATAGTGCCAGCCATACAATGCCCACAATAACAGTAACAGCTATACAGTGCCTACCACAATGCCAGCCATACAGTGCCCACCATAACAGTGCCAGCTATACAATGCCCACAATAACAGTAACAGCTATACAGTGCCTACCATAATAGTGCCAGACATACAGTGCCCATCATAACAGTGTCAGCCATACAATGCCCACCATAATAGTGCCAGCCATACAGTGCCTACCATAATAGTGCCAGCCATACAATGCCTACCACAATGACAGCCATACAATGCCTACCATAACAGTGCCAGCTATACAATGCCCACCATAACAGTGCCAGCCATACAGTGCTTACCATAACAGTGCCAACCATACAATGCCTACCAGCCATACAGTGCCTACCATAATAGTGCCAGATATACAATGCCCACCATAACAGTGCCGGCCATACAATGCCTACCATAATAGTCCCACCAACAGTCCCCCTACCAGTCCAGTTACAATGCCCCCCTAACATCCCACCCTACAGTACCCACCATAACAGTGCCAGCCATACAGTGACCCAATAACAGTGCCAGATATACAGTGCCCACCATACAAGTGCCAGCCAATTGCCTACCCAAACACCCAGCAATGCCACCACCATACAGGGCCTACATAACATTTCCAGATATAAAATTTCCCCCCATAGTGCCAGCTTTTGGGCCTACCACAATATGTCAGTTTTTAACATGCCTAATCATAATACCCAATATACAATCCCACCTTTAACGTGCCAGCCATACGTCTTACAAAAACAGTGCCAACCATACAATGCCTACCCCTAAAGGCCTCCCAAAAATAGTGTCACCCCTAAAATAGCCCCATAAAGGCCGGCCTACAATCCCTACCACAACAATGTCACCATACAGTGCCTACCATAACAGTGCCAGTCACACAGTGCCTACCATAACAGTGCCAGCCATATAGTGCCTACTATACAGTGCCCCCCACATCAGTGCCAGCCATAAAGTGGGCCAGATGTATGAAAAGTGACCTTGTGGAAAGTGTCTTAGGCAGAGTTGCACCAAATTAGAGTTCATGCTTAAGCTTGAAAGTGTCTTACAGCACGTTAAAAAAAGGGGTTTCAGTCATGGACAAATTGCCCATGTGCCAAAAAAAGTGTCTTCGCCTCACCACTTTGAAAATGCAATGAATAACAGCACATGAACTAAGGCACTTTTTAGCATGAGAGCTACATAAATGTGTTGTATCGTACAAATTGGCATAGACACAACCCCATGAGGAGTGGCGTAGACAAAAGTACCGTTTTTTCGGACGACTCACTGGGGTTGTTGCAAACTGGTCCCCACCTCGACATCGTAGAATCCCAGTATTTAAAAGTGTCTCCCCAGCACTTTATAAAGGGCCCTGTTGTAAAACTTTAAATGCGCCAAAAAGTGTCTGCACCAAATTTTGTCTCGGTCTTGCCACTTTAAAAATGACCTTTAGTATAAAATTTACATTTTATTTGTCCTGAAAAGTAAAAGCTATAAAAAATACTTAAAAACAATACCAGGAGTGCTCTTTACTGTTTGTCTGATTTCCAAAAAATTAAAAAAATTAAACATGGTACCTACCTAGAAATGAAAATTACATAAGCCCACAAAAAAACCCCTCTGTTTGGTAGTAAACCCCTATTATTTAATTTTTTTTTGCAAAAAAAAAAAGTGTTTTTATTGGGAAAAAGTAGTAAACCACATTAATTTGGTATCATAATAACTGTAACAATCTAGAGAATGAAGTCAACATATTATTTATACTGCGCTGAGAACCCCGAGAAAAAAATCACAAAAACTATAATGAAATCGTTGTATTTTCCATGCTCCTTTTCAATAGAAATTTAAAAAGTTTTGTTATTCAACACAATTTATGTTCTTACTAATGTTTCTTAAAAACCTACAATTTGACCAATTTGACTTGCAAAAATACAAAGGGCTTAAAAGTTTTGCTGTAACACGCGGGGGAAATTCTGGCCCCTTTAAAGCTAAAATTAGTTACATCCAGAAAAAAAGGTTTTCCCATCTGGCCGTTTCACAGAGCTCCTACTTCCTGTTCAGGCTGTGGGTGGTTCTACAGCAGTGATTGACATTTCTACTCTGCTATTTGTAGCGGAGCATGTTACAGGGACATTGGTGATGGAGGGGTTTTAACAGCAGGGCACAAGGCTATAGAGATCAAAAAGAATTAGTTTGCCAAGAAAAAAAGATACATATGTTCCTATGCTGCTAATAAGACACAGCAGAGAGTGACATCAACATCCCAGCCAGGGCTGCTTACGCAGGTGGTCGGAAGCCCAGGAAACCTTTTATAAACAAGCAGCATAAGAACGCTCTAAAATCTTAAAGGAACAAAACAGAGACAAAAAGTTTTGGTAATAGTCTTTATTTGCTTTTGCCTACATGATAATAGCTTATTAATGTGATGGAACTCACCCTTCAAGCTGCACTTAAAGGGGCTTTCCAAGACTTTTAGAAACCCAGCTAGTGGCCAACACTGTGTTAGAAATAAAAAAAATACTCACTTTTTTCCCGGGTAAAACACTAGTCCAAAGCTGGTGAAAACTTAAGCTTTAAAGGGGGACTGTTGAAAAGGGCGGTCATAATTTTGGCGTGCATTGAGGCAAACAAACTGTTGTAGCCCTGTTCTGTAGATGTGGTATGGATATTAATAAATTCTAGTCATAGATTCTATTATTATAATACAGGGTTAAAAGTTTTGCCATTTCTACTGATACATGTTTCTTCCCTAAGCTTGTGTCCTTGTTTGTTTTTTTTGGGGAATTTCAGTGTAAAAATGGGGATATATATTGATTTACCAAGGACAAGTGTCTATACCATGTTATTCTGATAGCTATAGAGCCACTGACCTTTAGATATCTCAGAATCACTATTTCATGCATATTAATCAGCGTACAGGAATAATTAGAAGTGTGTTTTTAGTACTGACCAGTAAAGATGCTTATTAATGATTATTAAAGAGGTGATTGTTATAATACATGAATACATTCAAGGGGTGTTGCTAGGAAAATGACTAAAAGGTATTATCCAATAAAAATATATCTGTTTTGCATAGATTACTGGAAAGTTTATAAAACTGCTTGCCAAGCCTTCAATAAAGGAGAAAGGATACACCAACATCTTGGGAAATGTCTCTTGTTCTTTTGACATTGTATGTACATACAAACTTATAATTTGGACACCGCACAAACAAAGCAGGGAGATATCTTAGACTCCCATAATAATTGTATGAACCATTATACCCGAAAACTTGAACCATTGTACCCCAAAACTAGATGCAATCTGAACAAGACACAACACTCTGGAGTGCCCCAAAGATATGGGCGCGTAAAGGTGCTATGGTCATACAATGCACCAAAAATGCATCAACGTTTTGTGCTAAACTGTCGTACAAATCCATACCAGTTCCAAACCAGCATGGCTGAGATTACTTTTGGTGCAGAATGGAACATATTTATAAAGTGCTCTGAGACACTTTCATACCTACTGTCAAATCGTACACTGTTAACACCTTAAGGGGTTAAAAACAGGGGTAGAACTGGCAAGTTGGTGCCAGGTTTATACATGTCGTCCTCTATATCATATATGTAACCCCTTCAGGACGCAGCCAGTTTTGACCTCTATAACAGAGCCCCATTTTTCAAATATGAAATATGTAAATTTATGTGAAAATAACTTTTTAATACTTTTACCTATCCATGTGATTCACAAATTTTGTTTATTTGAGAAAAATACCAAAATGTCGTGAAAATTGAAAAAAAAATTGCCATTTTTCAAGAAAATTTGCAGTTTCTGACGAGGCTTTGAGGGGCCTTTATGATAAGTACCTCCAGAAATGCCTCCATCTAAAAAACTGCACCCCTTAAAGTATTCAAAACAGCATTTAGGAAGTGTGTTAACCCTTTAGGTGTTTCATAGGAATTAAAGCAAAGTAGAGATGAGATTTCAAAATTTAACTTTTTTGAGTTTCAATTTTTAGCCATCATTCATTGGAACACAGTAAATGTTAACAGGAAAACGCAACTCAATATTGATTCCCCCAATTCTGCCAGTTCTTACAGATATGTGGCCCTAGTACACTGTTTTACTCAACCACAACCCTCAGGATAGGAGGAGCACCTACTGGATTTTAGGGTTTCATTTTCATTAGAATATTTTGTAGGCGCCATTACAGGTTTGTGGACACCCTAACCTGCCAAAACTTAATCCACACTACTAAAAATACCTCATTTTAGAAACGACACTCCTTAAGGAATATATCCAGGGGTGTAGTGAGTATATCGACCCCGTAGGTGTTTCAAGGATTTTTTTTAATGTTAGGCTGTGAAAATGAAAAATGTATTTTTTCCCAATAACATGTAGTGTTTTTCTGTATATGGAGCTGATTAAGGGCTTGTTTTTGCAGGATGAATTGACGTTTTCATTGACACCATTTTAGGGTTCATATGACAATTTGATAATTTTTTATCAATGATTTTGGAAGGCGGAATGAACAAAATACAGCAATCCTAGTAGTGGTTTTTTTTAATTTTATATTTTACAGTGGTCGACATGCAGTATAAATGTCACATTAACTTTACTCGGCAGGTTGATACGATTAGGGTCCATCCACACAGCATGGTTTATTGGTCGGATTTTCATAAGGTTTGTAGATTTGGAAACCAACAATAAACCATCCCCTGAATGGATTTTCAGCCGAACAACTTTTCACCCGCCAGTGTTCCAAAAAACTTAGAGCATGCACAATCTTGGTGTGTAATTCAATGGCTAGGGGGGAGGGGCAAATCCGCAAACTGCGATCACAATCGTCGCCCAAAACCTTTGAAAGACAATAAAATACCGGCCGGATTCTTAAACAGAATCCAACCGGCATTTTACATATGCCTTGTGGCCGCACCCTTACAGTGATACCAAATGTATTTTTTTTACACAATAAAAACACTTACTTAAAAAAGAAAATACGTTTTTGCATGACCATGGTTTGGGAGCCATAACTAGAGATGAGCGAATAGTAAAATGTTCGAACACTTCGAAATGAGTCGAACTTTGAACAGTTTTGGTGTTTTCGGTTCGAGGTTTGATTTGACCTTGAACTCAATGCCCATTAAAGTCAATGGGAGAAGATGTTCTGGTTAATTTTATACCTCTACAGGTGAGGAGAAGCTGCAATTACCATCCATAACAGTAAACTGGATACGTGGAACAACTTAGTGAAGAAAATTTGACTCCAAGAGTGACAGAAAAATTGAGAGGCTAAAATACTTCATTCCTTTCAATGGCTAACCGAAAAGATGTCAGCTTTTAAGCAGGGTTGTAGCTATAAGAGGTGCAGCGGTAGCAGCTGCTACGGGGCCCTGCACCCTGAGGGGGTACCAAAGCCCCTTTGACACATAAGAAGACATTGGTATTGGAAATGGCACATGGTAACTGGCATTAGCCCCATTCACTTTTTGCACCAGGGCCCAAGAACTTTTAGTTACGCCTCTGCTTGCAAACTTTGTACATGTGAGGACCGCTTGGGCTTGGAAGTGGCGGAGGAGGAGGAGGCAGAAGAGGTCACGATGGTTGGAAGCCCAGGACCTGTGTGGCCTTTTTTCTCCAAGCGACTATTCCACAGCAATTCGTGTTTTCCATGCATGTGCCAGTTCATGCTCGTGGTGCTTAAACTCTTTTCATTCTTTCCTCCACTAATGCGTTGACGGCAAATCCAGCATATGGCTTATGTCATATGGCATTGAGGAAGATTTAGCAACAGAGAGAATTATATTTCCTGGATATATATCTGTATGACAATAACACACTGTATATTTGAAAAGTATTTCAACCCCAAAACTGCTAAAAATGAACTTTTCTCCACTCAGAATAGGGGCGTAACTAGAGAAGCCAGGGCCCCAAAGCAAACTTTTGAATGGGCCCCCCCACCCCCTCGCCCCCCGCCCGGACCACGACCAAGTATCAGGACATGCTGTTAGATAATGTAGATAATACTAGGGGCAAATACCTCACCCTACATCTCACTATCATACTGCTACCAAACAAATCCCACTATAACCAGACCAACATTACCAATAACTCTACTACATATGGACCTGATTATACCGCCAGAACATGACCACAAATTACCATCACATAGTGACTGAATAATACCCCTACACTATTACTGATCAGTACACAAAGACCAATATAGTGACCATACAGTGACCATATAGTGGTAGACACCAGTGTACAGAGGCTCTGCAGACTGTATATAACCGCCATATAGTGACCATATAGTGGTATATATCAGTGTACACAGGCTCTGCAGACTGTATATAACCACCATACAGTGACCATATAGTGATAGCTACAGTGTACACAGGCTCTGTAGACATATAAGTGATTACAGTGTAGTTACATCTTGTGACTCACAGGTGACGTTTCTCTGACGAGTCATTGACTTTCCCTTTTGTTCTGCATTCGGTCCAGTCCGCCATCATGATGACATCTCCCGACCACTTGTCCCTGCAGATTTAGACACATATATCTTAGATTCCTGACTTTTCCAGCACCTGCCCCCCCTGGCTATATGGAGTTCATTTAGGCAGGCAGGGTTTAGATAGGATATATAGGGCCCCATATAGGCAAGGTTTAGGTAGCCAATAGAGTGCCCATATAGGCAGGCAGGGTTTAGGTAGCTATAGGGAGCCATACAGGTAGACAGGGGTTAGGTGGGCTATAGGGGCCATATAGGTAGGGTTTAGGTAGCTAAAGTGGCCCCATATAAGTAGACAGGCAGGCTTCGGGGGGCTATAAAGGTAGGAAAGCTTTAGGGGGCTATATAGGCAGACAGGCTTCACGGTAGCTATAGGGCTATTCAGGCAGACAGACTTAGAGCTATATAGGCAGCCTTTAGAGGGCTATATAGGCAGGCTGGGGGGTATAAAGGCAGGCTGGGGGCTATGCAGGCAGGCTGGGGGTATATAGGCAGGCTGGGAGGCTATGCAGGCAGGCTGGGGGTATATAGGCAGGCTGGGAGGCTATGCAGGCAGGCTGGGGGTATATAGGCAGGCTGGGAGGCTATGCAGGCAGGCTGGCGGCATATAGGCAGGCGGGGAGGCTATCTAGGCAGGCTGGGGAGGCTATCTAGGCAGGCTGCGGGGGCTATCTAGGCAGGCCGGGCGGGCTATCTAGGCAGGCCGGGGGGGCTATCTAGGCAGGCCGGTGGGGGCTATCTAGGCAGGTCGGGGGGGCTATCTAGGCAGGCCAGGGGGGTATAAAGGCAGGCCAGGGGGGTATACAGGCAGGCTTGTGGGGTATACGGCAGGCTTAGGGGGTATACGGCAGGCATATGGGGGTATACGGCAGGCATATGGGGTATACGTCAGGCATATGGGGGTATACGGCAGGCATAGAGGGTATAAGGCAGGCATATGGGGTATACAGGCAGGCTTATGGGGGTATATAGGCAGCCATATGGGGTATATAGGTAGGCTTATGGGGTATATAGGCAGGCATATGGGAGTATACGGCAGGCATATGGGGTATATAGGCAGGAATATGGGGGTACACGGCCGGCATATGGGGTATATAGGCAGGCATATGGGGTATATAGGCAGGCTTAGGTGGTATATGGCAGGCATATGGGGTATATAGGCAGGCATATGGGGTATATAGGCAGGCTTAGGTGGTATATGGCAGGCATATGGGGTAGATAGGCAGGCATATGGGGTATGTGGCAGGCAAATGGGGGTATATAGGCAGGCATATGGGGTATATAGGCAGGCTTAGGTGGTATATGGCAGGCATATGGGGTATATAGGCAGGCATATGGGGTATATAGGCAGGCTTAGGTGGTATATGGCAGGCATATAGGGTATATAGGCAGGCTTAGGTGGTATATGGCAGGCATATCGGTTATATAGGCAGGCATATGGGGGTATACGGCAGGCATATGGGGTATATAGGAAGGCATATGGGGTATATAGGCAGGCTTAGGTGGTATATGGCAGACATATGGGGTATATAGGCAGGCTTAGGTGGTATATGGCAGGCATATGGGGTACATAGGCAGGCATATGGGGTATATAGGCAGGCTTAGGTGGTATACGGCAGGCATATGGGGCAGGTAAAATAAGAAATCATTTACTCACCTCGCTCCACGCTCCCCCGATGCGCTGCGCTGCAGCCTCTCTGCAGTCTCTGTGCTCAGCGCGGGCGGAGCGGTGATGTGACGTCACCGCGCGCGCCCACGTGATCACAGAGGGCCGGCAGGGGAAGTAGCAGAGTGGAGCGATCGGCACTCCGGTCTGCTACCTTCCTGTAGCGCTGCCTCTGAATGCTTGGGCCGGGGGACCCGGGCGTTCAGAGGCAGCACGCGCCGGGCCCCGCAGCTCCCCGCCCGCTGCAGTGAACTGTTAAGTTCACTGCCGGTGGGCCCAGGAGCGGTATTACCGGGGTAGCGGACGCAGTAGCAGCTGCCCCGGGGCGCAGGCCCCCCTAAGCGCACGGGCCCCGGAGCAACTGCTACCCCTGCTACCCCGGTAGTTACGCCCCTGACTCAGAATAATTTTCAACAACCAACCACTATTTAAAATATATTTCTTTGTATAGGAGAATTGGAGGCAATGTGTTATAAAATGATTTCACCCCCAATACTGCAAAAATGGAAATTTTGGGCACTGAGTATGATTATATGAGTATGATGTATATGAGAGCTAGTTGTTACGTGAGCCTGCAAATGTCGCCAAATAACAGCTTCTGGGTGTGGGAAAGATGCAGCCAGCAATACCAAACTTCCTAACTATTGCTAACTATGGAGAGGAAAATGCTATCTAACTACGTCTTGATTTCCTAAGCTTGCTGCACACCCCCTAACTAACTACCTAACTAATCTAAATAGCAGCCTTTTCTGTCTAAAATCGCTAATAAACAAATCTTGTGCCTGCATGCAAGCAAGCAGACAGAGCAGTCTATATAGTACAGAGAGTGAGCTGGAAATGGTGTTCAGAACGCAATACAGTGAAATATATATAATATAGTCATGTGATTTTTGCAGCCAATAAGAGCCCTACACCTCAGCGATGACGTTTTTGACACTTCTCTGGGCACTGCACTCTCTGGATACCACCAAAAGGACAGAAAGGCGCTGAAAACTATTAAAATGCTGTGTCGAATGCCATATCGAACTCGAACTTTACTCAAACGAACAGTAAAATGTTGGGTTCAAGTTAGAAAAAAAATCGAGAAGTTCGACTCGAAAGTAACTTTTCTCGAACGGGTCGATCAACACTAGCCATTACGTTTCTGTTTTTCTGTATACGGAGCTGTGTAGGGGCCTGTTTTTTGCAGAAAAAGTTGACTTGTCTTATTTTTAACAGCGCGTATCATGCAGTATATATGATATTTTAGTTTTACTCTGTAGGTGGATACGATTATGGCGATACCCAATTTATAACTGTGTATTGGCTTTTTTTTTGCGGGATGTTTCCATTGGTACCAATTAACTCCTTAGATGTCAGTAGGCGACCATGGGGAAGACAGAAAACGTAAAATGTGAAATATTTTTCACAAATAAGCAAGGAATGTATGGACCAACATTTATTACTAACTGAAAGCACAATGTATCACGAGAAAACAATCTCTGAATCACATCAAAAGTTATTCCCACATAAATTGACATATTTCAGATTTGAAAAATGTGGCTCCATCTTTTGGTCCAAAACTGCCTGCGTCCTGAAGGGGTTAAACCATATTGAGAGCCGGGGACCTTGGATGATACAAGCCCTGGGGCAATTTCTCTGCTTGCTCATGTTATAACCTGGCCTTGGCAGTAATATTGCTTGTCACCCAGCTTCCCCATGAAATATTGTAAAAACATTGACAAATGTACAAATCTGACTTAGAGGATGAGTCAATAATTTATACAGTATTTACTGGTGATGGAGGGGAAATATTTTTGATGAAAATGGATGTATCTTAAAAAAAAAAGAAGAAAAAAAGTGAATTCACAGTGACATAATATTAATACACAGAGTACAAGCCGATGAATTCTGGATGTCGAAGATTACCGTCAATCGCCTGTAAATGGCTGCACTATGTTTAGAAGAAATAGGAAATGCCAACTTCTGCTTACACTTGTCATTTACTGACATTGCTGTCATCTGCCCTTTAACAACTCTGAGCCGTCACACTGACCTGATCTGAAAATAAAAGTGATTCGGGGCAGAAAGCCTTGGCTGGGTCTTTCTGGGGCAGCTGTTAATCACATTTCTAGAGAAAAGTATAGGGCTGATTCATATTACATCCTGCCTGCAAAAAGACTGCAGGTCACTTGTTAAAAATTGGGGGGCCGGGTTTGGGACTTTTACACAGGGAAAATTCTTAAAGGACGCGGGGTTTTCCAAAAACCTTTTGTAAAAAACACTGTTGGGGAATTCTGAGTAAATGGAGGGAGGTCCCCTATTTAGGACCCTTATCTACTGCAAAGATCATGTCCAGGCTTTAATTAGCCCACAGGAGAGTAGGTGAAACACCAAGGGCGACATTTAAGAATGGGCTGCGGCAGAATTCTGGCGTCAAAAAGCTTTAGTAGACCAGTTTTTAAGTTTTATAAAGGTGTATCCAAAATTTGGGGTGAAATGCCTCGGGAAACCCTTCAAAGACACTTTTTTGCGCACCAAAGTTTTGGGGCGTTCTGGGGGCTTTGCCCTATAATGAAAAGACACATTATCATTCTTTGACACCAAAACTTTGGGGCAAACTTAAACAGCCAAACCAGGATAAAGGTGGTGCCCGAGCCCAAATTTTGGATGGCCACACTGCCCTGTATGTATACCTGCAGAAAACACCAGACCCGGGTAAAGGTGGGGCCTGACCAGACTTGGGGGTTTTGGCCTACCCTCCCGATGTTTGACCTGCAGAAGAACACCCCGCCAGGGAAAAGGTGGGGGCCTTTAGCCCTTTGGGGTTATTGGCTCAAAAACGCCCTGTATGAAAGACCTGCAAAGAACACCCGACCGGGGTTTAAAGGGGGTGCCTGACCCGGGACTTGGGGTTTATGGCCAAACCCGCGCTGAATGTATGCCTGCAAAAAAACCGGGCCAGCCCCGGGTAAAGGTGGGGGCCTGGCCAGACTTGGGGGTTTGGCTATCCCACTGCCCTGTTGAAAAGGGCCCTTTCAGAAAACAAAAAAGGACCGGGGAAAAGGGGGGCCTGATCAGACTTTTGGTATTGGCTCAACACTCCCCCTGAAAGGGAAAAGCCCCGCAGAAAAAACAGAAAAGGGAAAAGGGTTTGGTTTGCCTAAAGCCAGACTTGGGTATTGGCTCTACACTGTCCTGATGAAAGGCCTGCAGAAAACCAGCCAAAACCAGGGTAAAGGTGGGCCCTGAGCCAGCTTTTGGTTTTGGCTCTACCGCCCTGTATTTATGACCGCAGGAGAACACCGGGCCCGGGGGAAAAGGTGTCCCTGACCCAACTTTTTGGTATTGGTTTTAAAACTGACTGAAATGTATGCCCTCCCAGAAGAACACCAGCCCAGGGTAAGGTCCCAAAAGGCCGATTTGTGGTATTGGCTTTCACGCCCTGTTATTATGCCCTGCAGAAAACCCCAAACCCAAGGGAAAAGGGGGTTGCCTGAGCCAGACTTGGGGCCCTTTGGGCCCTTTTACATCCCCGTATGTATGCCCTGCAAAAGAACAGAAAACCCGGGGAAAAAAGGGGGTGCCTGACCAAAATTTTGGTTTTGGGGCCCTACACTCCCCTGTATTTTGACCTGCAGAAAAACACCAGACCAGGGTAAAGGTGGTGCCTGAGTCAGATTTGGGAAAAATTGGTTTTTAAACCCTGCCCTGTATTTTGACCTGCAGAAGAACATCCGGGGTAAGGTTTTGCCTTGACCCAGATTTGGGGGTTGGTATTGGCTCTACACCCCCTTTTATGTATGCCCCTGCGGGGAAAAAACAGACCGGGGAAAAGGTGGTGCCTGAGCCGCCCTTGGGAAATTGGCTCACACCCCTGAAAATGTTTGACCTGCAGAAGAACACCCAGCCAGGGTAAAGGTGGTCCCTTTAGAAAATTTTTTTGGGGTTTTTGTCTCTTCAAGCCCTTTTATGTATGACCTGCAAAGAAAACAGCCCGGGGAAAAGGGGGGTGCCTGAGCCAGTTTGTGGTTTTGGGCTTTTACAGCCCTGTAGTATACCTGCAAAAGAACGCCAGACCAGGGTAAAGGTGGGGGCCTGACCCAAAGATTGTGGTATTGGTCTAACTGCCCGGGAAAGTATGCCCTTTCAAAAAACCCAGACCAGGGTAAAGGTGGTGCCTAGCCAAAAATTGGGTTTTTAAAGCTCTACATTGCCCTGTATGTATGACCGGAAAAAACAACCAGGGTAAAGGTGGTCCCAAGCCAACTTGTGGTTTTGGGCCTCTACACTGCCCTTTTTTTTATGCCCCTGCAGAAAAAACGGGACCAGGGTAAAGGTGGTGCCGGAGCCAGACTTGTTGTAAGGCTCTCCCAAGCCCTGTATGTATGCCTGCAGAAGAACGTAAAGAGCAGGGAAAAGGGTGGTCCCGGCCAGACTTGGGGTTTTTTGGCCTACACTGCCTGAAATGTATGGCCTCCCAGGGAAAAGCCAGACCAGGGTAAAGGTGGGGCCTGGGGCCGGGACTTTGGGGGTTTTGGGGTTTTCACGCCCTTTATGTATGACCGGGGGGAAGAACAGCTTCAAACATTCTGGTGCAGTCTTTTCAAATTAAAGTGTTTTTGAATTTGGCCCTGTCAGCTCCAACATTCATACATGTTGCCCCAAGTGTACCCCTGGGTTTTGTAGGCACATCAAATGGAAGGTCTGTGGCTGCTTTTCGGTGAAAAAGGCAGATCAAGAGAGGCAGGAAGCAAGAGGTATGGGCAGACATCTACAATCTCTGTTGTGACCCCCACGTTCCACTAGAAGTGCCCGGGGGTCCGATTTTTTCGGTAAGGGACTCGCAATCAGGTTTTTATCCATAATCCATTTGTGTGAACGGGTTATACTTAAAATCTTGGCAAACTCTGTGCTTAGGCACTGGGTGGGAAATTTCCCTTTTTGGGCCAAATATTTGGGGGTACTAAGGGCCCGAAAAGAAAATTTAAAAAATGTCCCAAAAACGAGCCCGTTGTCCCTTTCGTTATGCGCCAAAAAAAGAGTCTGGGACAAATTTTTCTGTTAAGCAACATTCGTAGGGGATGGTCACACGGCGTTTTTAGATGCGTGTTTGGATCTGTGTTTCTGACCCAAAACGGACCCAAACACGCTTCTAACAATGAGCAGTGTGATTTCCATTAGTTTCAGTGTAAAACACGCACTGGGGTTCAGATGACTGATACGTGTTTCACATGCATCTTTCTGAGGCGTCTTTCGGATCCGTTCAAAGAACTGACGTCAATTCTTGATCCGTTTGACGCAGCAGGCGCCCAAAACGCATCCAAACACGCAGCACACTTTGGCTACGGTTTGCGCAGCGCTTTTGAAAAACGTATTAAAAAACGCTGTGTGAACATACCCAGAAATGTGTCAAATCTTGAATCAGACAAACGTGTCAAGGATGTCGAACTGAGCGCCGGCTTTTGGCACAAATCGTTTGTACATATTTCAGACATGGCAAACAAATTTTGGGGGGGGTCAGACATCACACCAAAAAACTGGTGCAGCCCATTTTATCCCTCTGGCCCTATATGTGAATATTTTATTTTTACAATATGAGAATAGTATATATTCACTGTATGGTACTAGTATGTAGATTCTTTATGGAAACATTATATGTTACTGTATAGCACTATTATTTCGGCAGAATATTGGAACATATGTTCACTTGTATGGCACTATTACGTAGGCATTGTATGAGAATATTGGAGGACATGTATGAAACTATCTGCGGCAGCTTTCTGTCGTGAAATTAATAAAAGGATTTGCGCCTCCCTCCTTCCTCCACAAATTAAATCCAGCGATCCCAGATATATGTTGGCGAAGTGGGACACAGAGGGGAGACATATACCACATATTCTGGGACTGTCCAATAATTCAGCAATTTTGGTCAATGGTGGGAAGGCTGGTATAAGATATTACTGGGATTGAGGTCCCTATAGACCCTTTGTGCTATTTATTTAATATTCTACCCATTCCAGTTCATAAACCAATATTGAAAATGATCTTAAATATCTTCATGACAGCTAGATGTCTCATCTCTTATATTGGAAGCGTACTACAGCTCCAGGCATGTTGGAGTTATATAGAAGACTAGAACTATGGAATATCTTACGGCCTCCCTCAATAACCGATTAGACCAATTTTACGCAATCTGGTCCACGTGGGACACGTATATAACTCTAAAGAGTATTTGATCCTAATTCCAATTACGTAACATGCAAAATGTCCATGGGCATAAACCTTCCTCCATGTGTACCTATTTCCTTTTGTGTCTAGAGTCTGTCTCCCTGTTTCTGTTGTATGTCATTGTTCATTTATGGCATGCTTCAAAAGCTTTTGTGTTTATCGTTATTATCTTTTGTACAAGTGACTGGTTGAACTTATAAGCGTTTGTACTGAAAAATTATCATTTTAATGTGCTTAACAAACATTCTTGTAGTCTATAAAACTTTAATAAAAACACAGTTTAAAGGGGTTGTCTCGCTACAAAGAATAGCTTTCAAATTGTAGGGAACACAAAATAAAGACATTTTCCAAATATATTGCATTGTTCCTCTGTTTTCCCTAAAAAGAACAAGTGATTTATTACCTCCATTTGGGTATTTCAGTTCCCTCAGTAACAGACCTGTAAACAAATCTCCCTGGGCTGTTTGTTCAATGAGATAACAGAGAGTGAGTCATCACACAGGTCAGCAGTGTCAGTCAGTGTCCTGTGCTGCCAGACAGTAAAAAGCTTGATTTATCTCAAGTAAACAGCTCTGTTTTTAGGGATTTTTTTTTGGGGGAATAGATAAAAAGTCCTGCAAGAGTTTGGGGAAGTTAACCCAAATCAAAATTAGCATTAAAAAGCACAACAGAGCTGTTCAAGAAAGGACTTATGCAAATTAGTCTGAACCGGGAAAGGAGGAAAATTTTCTTTCAGCATTTTTTTAAAAACCCTTGTGGGGAGCAACCCCCTTTTTAAATTTTCCTAACGACCGCCCCCCCCCCCCCCCGTATTTTAAGGGGCGATGCAGAAAATAAAGGTTTGCGGAAAATTCGGCCCTCCCCCAAAAAGCGCTAAAGTTTGGGGTTTTTAATACACAGCCCTTGTTTCCCACACGCTCCGCGAGCCCCCGGGTTGGGGGGGGAAAACCCCTCCGTTCCAAGGTTTTTTAAAGGGCCTTTAAATTGCCCCCCGTTTTTGTCCCCACAGCAAAATTAAAAGGGTTTTCCCCTGTTTGTGTCGGGTGATCGGAACACCCAGGGGACCTGCCCAGACCCCGGGGGAGGGGGCCTGAAACAGTCAGCCCTGGGGACCTAGAGGGGGCCCCCAGGGTTGCTGTGTAAAGGCCTTTGACCCGGGACAGACTGGTGTTTGCCCCTACCCACGGCCGGGTTCTAAATTAAACAAGTTTTATAATGAAACTAGCTTATATGAATTTCCCTAATACTTTTCCAAGTGTAAAAAAAAAAAAAAAAAAAAAAAGTAAAACATTTATCTTTTCGGGGATTTAAAAAAAAAAAAACAAAAAAAGTTTTAAAAGAAAAAAAAAAATAAAAAAAAAAATAAAAATAAAAAAAAATATTTAAAAAAAAAATTTTTTTGCATACTTTTAACACACTTAAAAAAAAAACTACACATATTGGTTCCACACGACCTTTAAAAACCCCTGTAGAATTAATTAACAGTTTTTAAAGTGTGAAGTGTAAATGGTTTTTAAAAAATGAAAACAAAAAAAAAAAAAATTTTTTTTTAAAAATGTAAAAAGAATTTGCAATTTTTAAAAGTACTTTTAAATTTTTTTCCCCCATAAAGAACAACGTTAAAATAAAACGGGGCCCTCCCCAAAACCTGCGTCTTTAAAAAAAATTTTAAAAATTTTACAATGTTGAAACGAAAGGGAGGCAAAACGAAAAAATTTTTCGGGGTATTAACTACTTTTCAGGGGGTTCGGTTTTTAAGGGGTTAAAAAAAAAAAAAAGGATTTCCCGCCAACAATTATCGCCACCCAACACCCTTTCAAAAATTTTGTCTGTCCCCCATTTCCTTGGGGGGCGTCTCGCACCACATTCAAAAAATTTTAGAAATATTATCAATGTTTTTTCCCAAAAAAGTGGCGCAAATATAGGGGCACTAATCCAGGGGGCTTTTACCCAAAATGGAAAGGGGTGAGATAAATTGGGCGCAGGGGGGAAAACTTTTTGATGCATTTAAAAGTGGCTTTCAACATAGTGACGGGAAAGCGCCCCTAAACCCAAGGAATGTAACCACTGTCTAGTCTGGAAACTTTTTAAACCCTGTTTTCGCCATTTTGTTTTAAAAAGTCTGGCCCCTATTTTTATAGGCAATATTTAAGAATATTAAATTTTAATTTTTAAAAGGTTTCTAAATTGTAGGCCAATATATTAAAAACACTTGAGGAAATTTTTTTGTTCCCCTGTTTGGCAGTATTAAAGGTTGGCACTATATGGGAAAGTTTTTTTTAAAAATTTTTTGACCCTCATTAGGATATTGGGGAAAAATTTTAAATTTTTTTCAATTTTATGGGCTATTTTTGTAAAAATACTTTTTTGAGAAAAATTTTTTGTTAAAATATATGGGACAAATTTTTTAGGGGAAAATTTTTTTGATGAATGATTTGCATTTTATCTAGGCATTATTTTTGGAAAAAACTTTTCACAAAATTGGGACTATTTGGTTTTGTCTAAACGCACCCGGGAAATTTTTTTTTTCGCTTTTCCAAAGGCTTTTGGGGACGGGTTTGCGGGCAAAAAACCGCAGTCGGGGGTTTTGGTTTTTTCCCCCCGGGAAGGACAGGGCTGGACGGGGGAAACCTCTGCCCCGGGGCGGCCAGCGGCTTCAGTAGAAAGCCCATGCCATGTAGACTAAAGCACAGATTTTCTATTGAAGTCTACACAGTGCAGAAAATCCTAATTCTGTGCTGTGTAGACCTATTATTATGTAGACACTTTGGGCCAAATTTATAAAAAATGCTTAGGTCTAAAACTCACTTAGCTTACTATGGGCAAAAAAAGGGGTTTTTAGACCTAAACAGTTTTCATACATGTGGCCCTATGTTGGAATATTTTATTTTTACTGTATGACACTATTATGTAGACATTATACAGGGATTAAGCTTAATACAGGTAATCAATATTTTTATCCTGTCCAGTCACGTACTCCTATTTTGGACAGGTTTCAAGAACTGGTGGAGGATGAACTGACTGCACTCCATCACACTCGATCTGAAAGGGTTTTTTTTTACATAATTTAACGCTCTCTGAAAGAAAGGCACTTAATGAGTTATCTTCTTTTAGTGATGTTGTTTTCCGTCAGGCAGACAAGGGCGGCGCTATTATCATTTTGGATGAACAGGTTTATAGAATAGCCAATGAGCGGATGTTGTCTGATAGTAATACATATCGGAAACTTCAGTCAGATCCTACAAAAATCTTTACGACTGAGCTAAAGTTCTTGGTGTCAGATGGAGTGGCATTGGGCATCATCTCTATTAAAACAGCTGATTTTTCGATTAAAGAACATCCTATTACAGCAATATTCCATTCTTTGCCTAAGATTCATAAGTCAGGTTTTCCTCCTCAAATGCGACCGATTGTGGCAGGGATAGGCTCTCCCAGTGAAAATCTTTCAGCCTGGGTTGATAGTTTTCTTCAGTCCCTTGTCAAGATTATCCCTGGTTATCTCAGGGATACACAACATTTGTTGTTGAATGTATCTGAAATTGCTTGGGATGAACACTATTGCTGGGTTTCTGCTGATGCCACATCTCTTTATACGGTAATTCCACACGACGAGGCATTGTTGGCCTTGGATTGGTTTCTCCATTCTTAGGCCACGTTCACACGGCTTATTTGGGCACGTATTTCAGCCCGTAATTCGCGGCGTACTGTGAACATGGCCTTATAGTTCATATAGTGATGTGTGTATTTCTTTTCTTCAGCGTTCGGCGAAATTTTTATTACAGTATCATTTTTTTTACTTTTGATCGACAATATTACCTGCAGATTACTGGCGCCTCTATAGCTGAAAAATTTTCACCATCATTAGTGATTTTGTACATGGCATGGTGGGAGCACAGCTATCTTTTTGATTCTAAAAACATTTTTTGTAAGGCCATTGTGTGGTATGGCCGCTACTTGGACGATTTAGTGTTTATCTTCGATCGCCGTACCAGACTTTGGACGCTTTCTTAATGATAATCCTTTGGGTTTACATTTTAATTTTCAGGTTGATAAACATAATATTTGCTTTTTGGATTTAAAAATTTCGATTTTGGATCATACCATTGTAACTACCACCTATAGAAAAGATACGGCTGGTAATACTACCCTCCATGCCACATCGTGTCATCCCGACCATGTGATTCATAATATTCCGGTTGGTGAGATGATAAGGGCTCGCAGAAACTGTTCCAGGGATCATGACTTCCAGAGTGAGTCTGTTTCTATTTCACATCGTCTGTCACATAGAAAATATCCACAATGGACTTTGAATCATGCCCACAACATTGCTAGGAATAGATATAGATCGAGTCTTCTTCAGGTTAAGGATCCAAAGGCTAAGCCTGATGTTCAGTCATCACCCCTTGCTTTCTCTACTATGTACAGCAGGGACTATAAAGTATACATGCCAACTCTCCCATCAGAGTTGGCGAACCTCCCGCCGCCAGCAGGCAGCGGGGGTTCTTTAACGGACCGCGGCGACAGAGTAGCGCTACTCTGGCGCCGCCGGGCCATTCCCACAGGCGGGTGCAGCGGCCGCTTCACCCGCCCGGAGTCTCGCTGTGCAGGGAGGAGGCAGGAGGGATCGCTCCCTCCTCCCTCCTCCCCCTGTATGTACCCGGCCGGTGCGCGCCGTACATACAGGTCAGCGGCGCAGGGGAAGTGACGCGCGGCTGCACTCACTTCCCCTGCGACCCTGAAGAGATCGGCAGGAGCTGGCCGTGCTGCAGGAGCCTGGTCAGGTGAGTGGCTTTTATTATTTTATTTTTATTAGCTTTAGGGGGGCTCTGCTTGGCAACACTGGGGGGGGGGTCTACCGGGCCACAGAGGGGGCACTACCTGCAAACAATGGGGGGGACTACCTGGCAAACGAGGGGGCACTACCTGGCTACAATGGGGGGTCCTACCTGGCAAACAATGGGGGCATCTACCTGGCAAACAATGGGGGCACTACCTGGCAAACAATGGGGGCATCTAATTGGCAACAGAGGGGGCACTACCTGGCAAACAGAGGGGGCGCCCTGGCAAACAATGGGGGCATCTACCTGTCAACAGAGGGAGCACTACCTGGACAACATGGGGCACTACCTGGCAAACAATGGGGGCATCTACCTGGCAAAACATGGGGCACTACCTGGCAAACAATGGGGCATCTACTGTCAACAGAGGGGGCACTATCTGGCAACAGAGGGGGCACTACCTGGCAAACAATGGGGGCATCTACCTGTCAACAGAGGGGGCACTACCTGGCAAACAATGGGGGCACTACCTGGCAACAGAGGGGGCACTACCTGGCAAACAATGGGGGCATCTACCTGTCAACAGAGGGGGCATCTACCTGGCAAACAATGGGGGCACTACCTGGCAAACAATGGGGGCACTACCTGGCAACAGAGGGGGCACTACCTGCAAACAATGGGGGCATCTACCTGGCAAACAGAGGGGCACTACCTAGCTAACAATGGGGGCACTACCTGGCTAATAAAGGGGTCAATACCTGGCAACAGAGGGGGCACTACCTGGCAAACAATGGGGGCATCTACCTGGCAACAGAGGGGGCATCTACCTGGATAACAATGGGGCGCAACTACCTGGCAACAGTGGGGGCACTACCTGGCTAACAATGGGGGCACTACCTGGCTAACAAAGCGGGCACTACCTGGCTAACAATGAGGGCATTTACCTGGCAACAGAGAGGACACTACCTGGCTAACATAGGGGGCACTACCTGGCTAACAGAGGGGGCACTACCTGGCTAACATAGGGGGCAACTACCTGGCAACAGAGGGGGCAACTACCTGGCAAACAAAGGGGGCACTACCTGGCTAACAAAGGGGGCACTACCTGGCTAACAAAGGGGGGCATCTACCTGGCTAACACAGGGGAGCATCTACCTGGCTACAGAGGGGGCATCTACCTGGCTACAAGGGGGCATCTACCTGCCTGTAAGGGGCACTACCTGGTTATGGGGGGCTACTACCTGGCTATAAGGGCATCTACCTGGCTTTCTTCCAAAGCCATTATGCAGTTAGGTGGAGTGGGTGTGGCTTTTTGAAGGGGCGTGACACACCGACAAGATGGGCGTGTCCACTACGATCTCCTGCTTTTTCAATTTCAAAAGTTGGCAACTATGCTATAAAGATATATGCAGGATCTTTAATAAATATATTCCTTTATTGGCATTAGATCCTGCAATAAGGATATCTTTAAATCAGGTGTTAGATGTGTGGCTAGGAGAGCTACAACCTTAGGACAAATACTTTCTGCAAGTTTGTACATTAGTGATCGATCAGAGGTTAATTCAAGCTGTTGGTTAAGGCATCATGGTACATTTCGATGTGGACATACTAGATGCCAGTGTTGTTCAAAAATTGTGACCTCTAGTTGTGTTACGTCATGTGCTAACCAATATGTACATAATAACCGGCAGTATATCAATTGCAACACCACCAACCTTATTTATGTCATATCTTGTTCCATTTGTTCTTTACAGTATATTGGTTGTACTACACAAACGCTTAAAGGGGTTTTGCCACAAAGTAAAATTGACGTGGGAAGCTTGCAAATGAAATAATAAACATTTTCACCATTCATCGTTATTAAAATTTCTGCACAGTTTTTATTTTAGCTGCTCCTTTAGTGATCCATTGTTTACAGCTCGTCTCCAGGGGATACGACCAGTGACGAGAGCTCCTCAGTCCTGGCCAGACATGCTCAGACATCACCTCTCCTCTCAGGCAGCTACTGAGTGTTCACTCCATCCCGTCTTCTGAGCTCCTTAGTAATTAGTCAAACAGTGCAAATAAATAAAATAAAAAACCTCAATGAGGTCTGTGCATTGATCAAGAGAAAAAAAACAACACAGGTTTGGTTCCTGCAGGGATTTGAACCTAGGACCCTTGTGCCTGGAGGCAAAAAACTTTACCTCTCAGCTACTCACAATGCTTTACATAAACAGACCTTTCTTTGACTACAGAGAGGAAAGGCCTGGTGATGTCATCCTGCTGGGTCACATGATATGCAATTCAAACAAATCACACACGCCCCCCTTCTGAGCACACAGAGCTGAAGAGCTGGATGCAGGAGGTATGAAATGAGATCGTGGGAAAACCCCTTTAAGAAACGTATTGGTAACTTTTTTATTTTTTGTTTCCTTTCTGTAGTGAAGATGGAGCCGTCTTTTGCTTCATCCTTATTATTATGATGCCAAAGTATGTCATTAGTGCTATTTTGTACTTTCATTGCTTAGTACTTTTCTTATTTGTACTAATGATGCCTTATATTATTTCTTTGTGTATCAAGTGGTATCTCATCTATTGGACAGTTATTATATGTTTTTGTTATTGTAAAATTTAATAAAAATTATGTTTACAAAAAAAAAAAAGAAACGTATGCAGCCTCCAGCAATGTATCGGCAGCTACCTCTCATTTCGCCCAGGTACATGCTGGGGATGTTTCCAGCTTTAGGCCTCGTTCACACGGCTTATTTTGACCACGATGGCGCCTGTATTTCCGCGCCGATTTGGCGCTTCAGTAGCGGCGCCAATCCTCGTAGTCATTCGGAAAGCCACTCTCTCAAAGAACGGGAGAAAGGACAGCCATATATGCGCGAGCGCCGTAAACAAGCATGTCTATGGCCGGGGGCGGCCCCGACGCGCTCGCCCCGCCCGTTGCCCCTTATCACGCGGATGTAGCTCAATACGGCTCAAATCCGTCGGGAATAAGCCTGTGAACAACCTTAAAGTTCAAGATTGGAAAGGGTGTTTCTTTTCCTGGTGGTGATATAACGGAAGCTAACGGAGCTTCTGGATTTTTTTTGTTTGCAACTAGATTCCCACAAGGTTTAAATAAACGTACTGATTTAATTTATCATTATAGTCATTTTATCTGCAAATTTGGATATTATATGTTGTATATGTTTTTTGCCTTGCATACGTTTTTTGTTTTGTATACTATTATCTCCTGACATCATTGATTGCTCACCTGTTTTAGTAATTATAAATACCTGTGTGTTCCTTAGAGAAATGTACCTATGATGAAGGGCTTGTTGCACAGCTTGAAACGCGTAAGGCGGGTTTTTCCTGTTTTTGTCCTGTTTTTGCTCCATGTTTGGCTTTTAATCTTGGCATAATAAAACGTTTCTATTTTTGGAAGCTGGACCTTTTCTCTCTCTGTTATATGCATATATACGTGGGTGGTTCACCACGGGTCCGTGTGCTTCCTTCTATTGACGAGTGGGTGAGCTGGACTCTTTGTTTGCTTTTTGATTATAGAGGGATATATGTTCACTCTATGGCACCAGTAAATACTATGTTGGAATATTATATAGGAATTGGATGTGATTCTTACTTGACACTATTTTGTGCTATATTTATGTACTGTATAGCATTGTTATTGGGGTATAATTATGACAATCTTACGCTTCATTTCCCTCCTTCACATTGGCCCAGGGGCCTCTACGGTATTGTCTGCAGTCCAGCCCTGATGACTGCCTTTACAACTCCAACAAGGTTGTCAACCAACTTTCCCCCACCCCCCAAAAAAAACAGATAGGCTTCAGAACTGTTGAAAAAGCAAAGAATAATGTAGTCATAATGTTTTATCATTTATTCTGCAGATTGTTTACTGTCCCGATGATCCCAGAAGACAGATGTCTACAGGACATGATCTGTGGTCTCTTAGATTAGAAGGTCTGGTTTGTGAACTACATTTGTATAGAG
This sequence comes from Phyllomedusa bahiana, assembly GCA_025379985.1. NCBI lineage: Eukaryota > Metazoa > Chordata > Amphibia > Anura > Hylidae > Phyllomedusa > Phyllomedusa bahiana. Next base: position 67,312 of record JAODAL010008005.1, on the reverse strand, counting down.
GGTCTAGTGTGCGGTCTATATTAGTTTAGTTGTTCAGGTCTATGGTTTGCTTATTGGGGTGGGATGAAAGAAATCATGCACACTTTATGATTCTTGACAGGTGGCCATCATTTTTTGGCTCTTCCGGGTTTTTCTTTTCCTCCCCTCCTTCCACGAGGGCTTTTTTTTTTTTTTTTCAAGACAAGATTAAATTAATAGTACCATTCCATTGACTGTACCATAGGATGTAATGGGAAACCCCAAAAATTCTTAGTGGTGTAAAATGTGACAAAAAACGAACTTGTGCCATGTTTATAGGGGTTATGTTTTCTTGGCTCATTTTCTGGGGCCAATAACTTTATAGTTTTTCCACCTCTGGACCTGAGTGACCTGAGTGAGGGCTCATTTTTTGCTCATTTTTTTATATGGATAATGCAGAAAGGTGTATCAAGATGGCGGCTCTATTTTTTCCTGACTGAGGCAGAAAGTAATAGAAATGCTAACAAGCTTTTATTAGGTGCACAGCACTTTATCATTTAGTCACCGCGGCCTCAAACGTTGTGTCGCCTAAATAGTTAAACAGCTGGGACCCCCAGCAATCCCTAAAACGGGGGCTTTGAGTCCCCCGTCCTTTGACGCTGCACCTATGCAGAGAGGTTGGCTTTGAACAGAGCAGAAGCTAAACAGGCGCACTGCGGCTCCATACAAAGTCTATCAGAGCAACAGAGATAGTGGATTGCTGCACTTGCTTATCTCTGACAGTACCATAGACTTTGAATGGAGCAACAGTGCACATGATCAACCACTGCTCCATTCAAAGCCGGCCTGTTATAGCGATCGTGGGGGTCACAGCAATCATTCAGACATTTATTCCCCACCGTCGGAGAAAGGATAAATGTCTATAGTAGGCCAACCCCTTAATATGCTTAATGTCTTAATGACAGGTTTGTATATTAGTGACTGGCACAGTTCCACGATGTTCACTTTGACCATGAAATTAACATATTCTCTGAAACTGAAGGAATGAATCACCATTCACTAGTCACTGCATGTGGTGAGGTGTGAGTGAGTGCAGATTAGATTCACAAAAAAACAGAGGTGTTCTAGAAATGGTTTCTCCAGGATATCGCCCGAATGTTGAGAATTTGGCACAAATGCAGCGTTTGACATTAAACCCTCTGGATGAGGTAGGAGAGCTCAGAGGAGTCATGGGAGGGGGGGTTACAGTCATTTTTTGACAATGTTAGGAAACTACAACTCTTATCATGCATTTTTATAATCTATATCAGTGGGCATGATGGGAGTTGTAGTTTCCTAACAGCTGAAGAGAAGCAGTTTGCAGACCACTGCTGTAGGGAATAACAACTTGGCTTTCTATTACCTAGCACTTCAATGTGGGTTCTGTGATATACAGCCCTATTATTTATATCCTTTAATTATTTCTATTTAGGGTGCGTTTACACGGCAAAGACCAAATACCGGTCCGATATCCTGACCGGTATTTACCATAGTCTTTTTTTTGGGCACGTAGGTGAACGGCTTTTGTCCGCAGTTTGCAGATTCAGGCTTTCCCCTTTGCACCCACATGTTCATGTTCTGCCCAAAAACCGGGCGGAAGAATGAACTTGTTCTAAATTTTTAGGAACAATGGCGGTGTAAAAAAACGTCCGATGGAAAATCCATGCAGTGGGGACTGCTGAACGGATTTTCTATTAAAGTCTATGGAGAGCGTTACATGACGGTTTTCAGATGGTTTGTGCGCCCATTTAATTTTTCTGGAGCAATATATGAAGTGCAAGGGGTGCGCTGATTGGTTGCTATTGGCAAAAAAGGGAGATTTATACCTAAACAGTCTTCATACATGTGGCCCTTAGTCTTGTTTCACTACTTACATTTTTTTTCTTTGCTTTACTTTACCATTTACCATTTTCCCTTTTTTATTTTTCCACTGTTGGAGTGTGCAGTGTTATTTACATTGTTTTTTAATGTAAAACATCGGCGTTCAGACGAATGATCGTTGATGCGGGTCTACTTGCGTCTTTCTGATGCGTCTTTCAGATCCGTTCAAAGAACTAACATGTCAATTATTGATCCGAAGGACGCAGCAGGAGCCCTATGTAAAATTATAAGGTGTGATCCTGCTGCAGCCAAAACGCACCCAAACATCCACCTGCCTGTTGGATGCGTTTTGGATCCGATTGGCGGAGCGCTTTTGGATGCGATTTTTGGATCCAAAATGCTGTGTGAACATACCCTACGTCTGTTGAATTCATTTTTTTATACGATGAATGGGAAGAGGCGAGTTTTTCGGTTTTGTTTCTTAAAAAAATTTTTAAAATATTTTTACTGCCAAGGAGACTTGAACATGCTGTCGCTTATACCATAGACTGCAGTTATACAGTAGATATTGATCTTCTATTATACCCTGCTATGGTTTTTCCAAGCCAAATTGCAACGATTCAGATGTTAGCTTTAAGTCAATAGACAAATATGAAAAACAGAATAGACATTGTTTTTTCCTTTGTGTTTTTCACACTTTTGTTGCATTTTTTGGTTCAGTAGCAGTTATTTTTAAACTGAGCATTCTCTAGATGGAGTTTTTTTTAACTCCTTAACGACCGCCCACTGACTTTTGATGTCGGCCGGTGCGGGTCATTCGTCTGCAGCGACGTTTTTTGGCGTCGCTGCAGACATTGGAGTTTGCGGCGCCCAGCGCCGCAGCTGCGCTGGGATCGGGGCTATACTACACAGTCCCGATCCCAGAGCATCTCCTGCAGGCACCGTGGAGCGGAGGCAACCTCCGCACCCCGATGCTTTAACCCTTTGATTGCGGTGGTGCATTACCGCAGCGCAATCAAAGGGTTTCCCTGCTCTGTCAGGTGATCGGAACACCCGGTGACCCGACAGAGCCCGGGGAACGGCTGCACAGACAGCACTGGGAACTTAGAGTGGCCCCAGAGCTCTCTGTATATGAAGCCAGTGATCAGGGCAGACTGTGTGGTTTGTCCTGATCACTGCCTTGTCAAACTGACACAGATTAAAAATGTATTAGCATTATAGAATATGCTAATACAATACAAATTAAAAAAAAAAAATGTTAAACAGTTCTCCCTTCAGGGGAGTCAAAAAAAGTAAAAAAAAACATAAAAAGTGTAAAAAAAAGAATAAAAAAAAAAATAATAAAATAAAAATAAATTTAATAAAAATAATTGTGCATAAATTACACGCACAAAAAAAACCTACACATATTAGGTCCACACACCGTAATAACCTGTAGAATTAATCTAACAAGTTTAAGTGTGAAATGTGAAGGGTGTAAAAAATTAAAAAAAAAAAAAATAAATAAAAAAAAAATACTGCAATTATTTATAAGTGAACTTAAACTATTCCCCAATAAAGTACAACTAAACGAGGCCTCATCCAACTGCGTCATTGATAAAATAAAAAAGTTACAACTGTTAAAAACGCAAGGAGGCAAAAACTAAAAAAAATGTTCTGGTCATTAACTACTTTTCAGGTGTTCGGTTTAAGGGGTTAAGGTAGTTTGTGGTATTTTTCTTCTATAGATTGTTCTTTTTCTTTTTTTTTTCTTTTTTTTCATTTTTTTTTTTTGCAGTTTTTCAACACTGCAAATCATGTAATGGATCAGATGGTTAGTGATGGGAAAGGATGCACCAGAAAAAAAAAACACAAAAAAATGCTATGAAAACTACAAAAAAACACACATGAAGTCTAAAAAAGTCTGTCATTTTCTTTTGCTCTCCTTTTTTATTATTTTTCTGCCATGTGACAAAGAGAAAGTGATCACACTAAATAAAATAAAAATTAAAGAAGAAGTCAATTTAAATAAATGGAATTTACTTATTTTATTATGGTAAACTGAAGTCCAAAAGAGAACCTCAGATGTATTCATTTTGCCAGGAAACAGTGCGGCTTTAAATTACAGGAACCTTTTTAGATACTTGAACGTAACTTTCTAATCCGTGGGTGTTAGACCAATGTCAGACGGTTCCTGTGAATGTTGTCACTGTAAATTTTTTGTGGTATTTATCAGTGAAGGTTTCCCGCCTGCCCTAGATGAGGTCTTCTGGGAAGCTGAGGAGGATACAGGGTTTTGCATCGGAAGTTGGACAGGTTCTACTGGTTACGTGAGAAAAAAGGTTTTTGAAATAAAAAAAGAACAGATTTATTCCGGGTTTGTATACGCCAGACTATTACAGCTTATCACATGAAACTGGGCACGATTAGTGTTCGTCAGTGTTTTTTTTTTAAAGCTGATTTTTTATTTTTTATTTTGGGGAGGAATGGGTTCTCTCTAAGTCCACCAGAGACGAGCTGCTTAATGTGAACTAGTCAGGTGGTTTATGCCCTATCTGAGAGCAGGATATGATAGAAGGACAGACGGTGTAGGGATATATGATAGAGGGAGAGAAGCATATCTCTGTGATATATAGGGTTATATGATAGAGGGAGAGAAGCATATCTCTGTGATATATAGGGTTATATTATAGAAGAGAGAAGCTGACTCGTGATATAAGGGTTAAAATGTTAGAGAGGAGCTGAGCTCGTGATATATAGGGATATAAAGATAAAAGGAGAGAAGCTGAGCTCTGTGAAAATATAGGGTTATATGATGGAGGAGAGAAACTGAGCTCTGTGATATATAGGGTTATATGATTGAGGGAGAGAAGCTGAGCTCTGTGATATATAGGGAAATATGACAGAGGAGAGAAGCTGAGCTCTGTGATATATAGGGTTATATGATCGAGGGAGAGGAGCTGAGCTGTGTGATATATAGGGTTATATGATAGAGGAGACGAGCTGAACTCTGTGATATATAGGGTTATATGATAGAGGAGAGGAGCTGAGCTCTGTGATATATAGGTTTTATGTGATAGAGGAGAGAAGCTGAGCTCTGTGATATATAGGGTTATATGATAGAGGGAGAGAGGCTGAGCTTTGTGATATATAGGGTTATATGATAGATGAGAGAAGCTGAGCTCTGTGATATAAAGGGTTATATGAGAGAGGGAGAAGCTGAGCTCTGTGATATATAGGGTTATATGATAGATGAAGGGGCTGACTCTGTGATATATAGGGGTTTTTTTTTTTGAGAGAGGAGAAAGCTGATCTCTGTGATAAATAGGGTTATATGATAAGGAAGAAGCATATCTCTGTGATATATAGGGTTATATTAATGAAGAGAGAACTGAACTCTGTGATATAAGGGTTATATGATCGAGGAGAGGAGCTGAGCTCTATATATATAGAGTTATATGATAAGGGAGAGAAGCGGGTCTGTGATATATAGGTTATATGATAGAGGAGAGAACTGAGCTCTGGATGTATAGGGTTATAAGATAGAGGAGAGAGGCTGAGCTCTGTGATGTATAGGGTTATATGATAGAGGAGAGGAGCTGAGCTCTTTGATATATAGGTTATATGAAAGAGGAGAGAAGCTGAGCTCTGTGATATTTTATGGTTATATGATAGAGAGAGAGAACTGAGCTCTGTATATATAGGGTTATATGACAGAGGGGAGGAGCTGAGCTCTGTGATATATAGGGTTATATGATTAGAAGAGAGAGACTGAGCTCTGTGATATATAGGGTTAAATGACAGAGGAGAGGAGCTGACTCTGTATATTAGGGTTATATGATAGAAGAGAGGATCTGAGCTCTGTGATATATAGGGTTATATGATAGAGGAGAGAACTGAGCTCTGTGAAAATATAGCATTAATGATAGAGGAGAGGAGCTGAGCTCTGTGATATATAGGGTTATATGATAGAGGAGAGAAGCGAGCTCTGGGATATATAGGGTTATATATAGAGGAGAGGACTGAGCTCTGGATATATAGGTTATATGGTAGAGGAGAGGAGCTGAGCTCTGTGATATATGGGTTATATGATAGAGGGGAGGAGCTGAGCTCTGTGATATATAGGATTATATGATAGAGGGTGAGAAGCTGATCTGTTTATATATAGGTTTATATGATAGAAGGAGAGGATATGAGCTGTGTGATATATAGGGGTTATATGATAGAGGGGAGAAGCGAACTCTGTGATATATAGGTTATATGATAGAGGAAGGAGCTGAGCTCTTGATAATAGTATTAAAATGATAGAGGAGAGAAGCTGAGCTCTGTGATATATAGGCTTATATGATAGAGGAGAGACTGAGCTCTGTGATACATAGGGTTTATTAATAGAGGAGAGAAGCGAGCTCTGTGATATATAGGGTTATAAAGATAAAAGGAGCTGAGCTCTGTGATATATAGGGGTTTTATGATGAGGGGAAGAAGCTGGGCTCTGTATATATAGGGTTATATGATAGAGGAGAGGAGCTACTCTGTGTATATAGGGTTATATGAAGAGAAAAGAACTGAGCTCTGTGATATATCGGGTTATATGATAGAGGAGAGAAACTGGCTCTGTGATATATAGGGTTTTATGATAGAGAGAGAAAACTGAGCTCTGTGATGTATAGGGTTATATACGAGGAGAGAAGCTGGGGCTCTGTGATATATAGGGTTATATGATAGAGGGAGAGAAGATGCGCTCTGGGGATTATAGGGTTTAATGATAGAGGGAGAGAAGCTGAGCTCTGTGAATAGGGTTATATGATAAGAAGAGGGATCTGAGCTCTGTGATATATAGGGTTATATGATAGAGGAGAGGACTGAGCTCTGTGATATATAGGGTTATGTGATAGAGAAACTGAGCTCTGTGATATAAGGTTATATGATAGAGAAGAGAAGCTGAGCTCTGTGATATAATGGGTTATATATATAGGAGAGAAGCATATCTCTGTGATATATAGGGTTATATGATAGAGGGGAGAGCTGAGCCCCTGTGATATTTAAAGGGGTTTTATGATAGAGGGAAAAGATGAGCTCTGTGATATATAGGGTTGTATGATAGAGGGTAGAAGCTGAGCTCTGTGATATATAGGGTTATATGAAAGAGGAGAGAGAGCTGAGCTCTGTGATATATAGGGTTATATGATAGAGGAGTGAAGCTGAGCTCTGGTGATATATGGGTTATATGATAGAGAGAGAAGATGAGCTCTGTGATATATAGGGTTAAAGTAATAGAGGGGGAGAAGATGAAATCTGTGAAAATAAAGGGTATATGATAGAGGAGAGGAGCTGAGCTCTGTGATATTATAAGGGTATATGATAAATGAGAGGAACTGAGCTCTGTGATATATAGGGTTATATAATAGAGGGAGAGAAGATGAAATCTGTGATATACAGGATTATATGATAGAGGAGAGGAGCTGAGCTCTGTGATATATAGGGTTATATGAGAGAGGAGAAGAGCTGATCTCTGTGATATATAGGGTTATGTGATAGAGGAGAGGAGCTGAGCTCTGTGATATATAGGGTTATATGATAGAGGGAGAGAAGCTGAGCTCTGTGATATATAGGGTTATATGATAGAGGAAGAGAAGCTGAGCTCTGTGATATATAGGGCTATATGATAGAGGAGAGAAACTGAGCTCTGGATATATATAAAGGGTTATGATAGAGGAGAGAAGCTGGGTCTGTGATATATAGGGTTATATGATAGAGGAAAGAAACTGAGCTCTGTGATATATAGGGTTATATGATAGAAGAGAGAAGCTGAGCTCTTTTGATATATAGGGTTATATGAAAAGAGGGAGAGAAGCTGACTCTGTGATATATAGGGTTTTATGATAGAGGGAGAGGATTGAGCTCTGTGAATATAGGTTTATATGATAGAAGAGAGAAAACTGAGCTCTGTGATATATAGGGTTATATGATAGAGGGAGAGAAGCTGAGCTCTGTGATATATAGGGTTAATGAAGAGGAGGGAGCTGAGCTCTGTGATATATAGGTTTATATGATTAAAGAGAGAAACTGAGCTCTGTGATATATAGGGTTAAAATGAATAGAGGGGGAGAAGCTGAGCTCTGTGAATATAGGGTTATATGATAGAGGAGAGAGCTGAGCTCTGTGATATATAAGGGGTTTTTATGAAGAGGAGAGAAGCTGAGCTCTGTGAATATAGGGTTATATGATAGAGGAGAACGCTGAGCTCTTGATATATAGGGTTATATATGGAGGAAGAACTGAGTTCTGTGATATATAGGGTTATATGATAGAGGGAAGGAGTGAGCTCTGTGATATATAGGGTTATATGAAAGAGAGAAGCTGAGCTCTGGATATAATTTGGGTTATATAATAGAGGAGAGGATTGAGCTCTGTGATATTTAGGGTTATATGAAGAGGAAAAAGCTGAGCTCTGTGATATATAGGGTTATATGATAGAGGAGAGAAACTGAGCCTGTGATATATAGGGGTTATATGATAGAGGGAGAGGGCTGAGCTCTGTGATATAGAGAGTTAATTTTGATAGAGAAAAAAACTGAGCTCTGGGGATTATAGGGTTATATGAAGAGGAGAGAAGCTGGACTCTGTGAATAATAGGGTTATAGATAGAGGAGAGGAGCTGAGCCTGTGATTTTAGGGTTTATATGATAGAGGAGAAAGCTGAGCTCTGTGATATATAGGGTTATATGATAGAAGAGAGAGCTGAGCTCTGTGATATATAGGGTTATATGATAGAGGAGAGGAGCTGAACTCTGTGATATATAGGATTATATAATAGAGGAGAGGAGCTGGGCTCTGTGATATATAGGGTTATATAATAAAGGGAGAGAAGATGAAATCTGTGATATATAGGTGATATGATAGAGGAGAGAAGATGAGCTCTGTGATATATAGGGTTATATGATAGAGGGAGAGAAGCTGAGCTCTGTGATATATAGGGTTATATGATAGAGGAAAAGTGAAACTCTGTGATATATAGGGTTATATGATAGAGGAGAGAACTGAGCTCTGTGATATATAGGGTTATATGATATAGGAGAGGGCTGAGCTCTGTGATATATAGGGTTATATGAAAGAGGGGAGAAGCTGAGCTCTGTGATTATAGGGTTATATGAGAGGGGGAGGAGCTGAGCTCTGTGATATATAGGGTTATATAATAAAAGGGAGGAGAAGATTAAATCTGTGATATATAGGTGATATGATAGAGGAGAGAAGATGAGCCTGTGATTTTTATAGGTTTATAATAGATGAAAAGAAAATCTGTGTATATAGTTATATGATAGAGGAGAGAAGCGGCTTTGTGATATAGAGGGGTTTTATGAAGAGGGATGAGCGAGCCTGTGATATATAGGGTTTTATGATAGGAAAGGAGCTGAGCTCTGTGATATTATAGGTTATATGATAGAGGAGGAGAAGCTGAGCTCTGTGATATATAGAGCTATATGATAGAGGAGAGAAGCTGAGCTCTTATATATAGGATTATATGATAGAGGGAGAGAAGCTGAGCTCTGTGATATATAGGGTTATATGATAGAGGAGAGAAGCTGAGCTCTGTGATATATAGGGTTATATGATAGAGGGGAGAAGCTGAGCTCTGGGATATATAGGGTTATACAATTTGTAGTAGGATTCTCACTTAAAAAGCATATTATTCGTGATAGGACTCCTTTATTTTTTTTAAATTGTTTTGGATGTGCTGACCAATTTTTGCTTTTTGCCTTTTTTGGACTCTTTAAGAGAGTGGAAGTCCTGCTGACCCGGCTCCATGTGTACAGAGCAAGCTGTAAGGGTATGTCCATATGGCATAGAAAAAACATTATCATCTTTTCCTTGGTTTTGGGGACAGTTCTGTCTGTGGTTTGCGGATTCACCCATCCACCTTATCAATGTGCATGTTCTGAGTTTTTCAGAACGCTGGTGGTGTGAAAATCTCTCCAGTAGGAAACCATGCAGTGTAGACTAATGGGTGCATTTTCTATTAAAGTCTATGAGGGTGGTTGACATTCGGTTTCAAAATCTGAAAACCATTCTGAAAATCCTTGCCGTGTGGACATACCCTTAAACACTGCATATGGGTAGGATAAGCACTGTGCACTGTCTCTAAAAGGGGTTTACCCAACACAAATGTTGATGGCATATTCATAAAAGAGGTGAATGTCAACTACAAAGGTGCACAAGGGTGGACCAACAAGCTACAGTGGAGCAGCTCACCACCAAAACTCTGGAACAGACTGCACCTCTGCTTACCAAGTTACATTGGCAGGAAAGACTGCAATTTTCATGGTAATATTGGAATCATACCTCTGCTGACTGGCAAGGGTTGTCTTCTCTTATGAGTTTTACCTGACACGCCAATGGATGTGTGTCAGGTGAAAAACATCAGAGAACAAACAGCCTGCAACCATTGCCAGAAGAACACAAGCTGGTGGTGGCAGCACTATGGGGAATGTTTTGTGGTGTTCTCTTGGCCACTCATCCATGTAGAAGGTGCTCTCAACCAATCTGAATATGAATCCATTCTTGCAGATCATGTACACACATACATGCTGACTGTCTTCCCTGGGGCAGATGGGACTTTTCAGCAAGACAATGGGACATGTCACACGGCTAGAAATGCCCAACATTAGTTGGAAGAGCAGGACCAAGACTCCCATGTAGTAGCCTGGCCCCTTAATTCCCCAGACATGAACTCAATTGTGCATCTGTTGACACCACACTGCAAACAGAATATGCTACATTGGGTTACTTAAACAGAAATCACAGCAAAATTATATCCCAATTAAGATATACCTGTTAATAGATATGTGTTAAAATCCCATAGAAGACCCCACACAAACAAAAATAACAAACAAACCCCTGGAGCAGGTAAACATACCCGAGGGTAGACAAGCAGATAATGAAATACCAATGTCACACAGTGATGTATACTGTTCACAATAGACACTCAATGGAAGAATACTATAAAGTCCCTTTTAGGTGACTAATAAAGCGGAGACATCGCCCCGAAAAGGGCGGCCCCACAATGCAAATCCTCAGATATGCCCTATCCTCCAAACAAGATAAAAACCCTAAACCACATCACAATACATCAAACCCGATGCGTTTCCCCCTTTTAATGTTCAGGGTTCCTCAGGGGACAAAAAGTGATGCAAAAACATTCACATTCAAAGTTTAGGGATAACCAGGTATAGATAGTGAACATTAAAAGGGGGAAACGCATCGGGTTTGATGTATTGTGATGTGGTTTAGTGTTTTTATCTTGTTTGGAGGATAGGGCATATCTGAGGGTTTGCATTGTGGGGCCGCCCTTTTCGGGGCGATGTCTCCGCTTTATTAGTCACCTAAAAGGGACTTTATAGTATTCTTCCATTGAGTGTCTATTGTGAACAGTATACATCACTGTGTGACATTCGTATTTCATTATCTGCTTGTCTACCCTCGGGTATGTTTACCTGCTCCAGGTGTTTGTTTCTTATTTTTGTTTGTGTGGGGTATTCTATGGGATTTTAACGCATATCTATTAAAAGGTATATCTTAATTGGGATATAATTTTGCTGTGATTTCTGTGCATCTGTTGAACCACGTTGATGTTGAATCCATGGACTCTCCAACAGCTGTGAGATGCAGTCAATATGGCTCCAGATGCCTGTGACAATCTACCACGACCTTATTGAGTCTGAGTCACCCCCAGCCCGTCTAGCTGTTGTCCAAGCTGCACACGGCAGTTACTCTGGATATTAGGTCATAATAATGTGACTCGACTGTCTATAATCAGTATGAGCAGGACGTTTAAAAAAAAAAAAAAAAAGTCGCTAAATGTAGCTTTTAATGAATAGCATTAAAAATTGATTAAACCAAATAAATTGTTAGTTTCTAGGGCTAAATTTGGTGATCAGTATTACAATGTATTATAATGCAAAGAAACGAGGAAGACTCACTCCCCATCCTATGATGCAGTTATATGGTAACCAGACATAGAATGACGCTGGTGAGAGATTGCCTGCAGGATAAAGTCACCTGTGCCGCTGTACCCTGAAGGACTCTCCACTGTCACAAGGTCAGAAGCTCGGGCCCGCTGCTTTCTACAGAATTTACTGCGTTTAAAAAAATGCTGTAGTACAGTTGTTTTCTTTATGAAACACCTACATTCACCCCATGCAAAGCACCCATCATGAAAAGAGCAACTCTGTGCATATCACCCTATTGTTAACCTAAACCAGGCATCCTCAAACTGCGGCCCTCCAGCTGTTGGGAAACTACAACTCCCATCATTCCCAATGTTATAGATTATATAAATGCATGATGGGAGTTGTAGTTTCCCAACAGCTGGAGGGCCGCAGTTTGAGGATGCCTGACCTAAACCGTGGCTGCACAATCTGTAGTGCACAGCGGTACACTGGTTAGGTCCCCTTCACATTTACATTTTTCATACTGTTTTTTTGGTCAAAAACTGCATGCTTTCTTTTAAGGCTATGGGCAACATGTATGAAGGAAGGCGCGTCGAAGTGAATAGTCGAGTCTCATTTTCTGTGTATAATGCGCCTGATGTATGAAAGTGGTTTTTGTGCATTCATAAATGGAGTCTTAAGTTCATTGCGTCTCGCCTGTGTGTTTGGCGCATTGTAGAACTAAGGCGCATAAGTAATGCACCAAACATGTGTATAAAGGCTACAGATAGGCTGGAAATAAGAGAAAAGTCATTAGAATAGCATGTCAGTGATAGAAACTATGGGACTGATCTTGCTTGGAGGACCAAAGATGCCAGCAATACCTGTGCTGGGCTGTCTCTTGTTGTATGTAGAATAAAGGGTGAGAGCAGCAAAAATAAATTTCAAATTTAATGTAGTCGAAATTAAAATTGTAAAAATCTGAACAACAATCAGTGGGTTATTTAATGTAAAATTAGTTTTAGACTCTTAATTTATTTATTTTTTTTAACTGTATGTTCATAGATTTTTCAATAAACACTTAAACAATGACATTATGCATCTCGTCCATATGTTAAACATCACTAATGTATACAGTGCAGTTCAACATAACCAGCGTACATAGTATCTCAAATGACAGAAAACCGCAATGCAGTGTGCCAAATACTAACAGAAAGGACATGACCACGAGAGCATAAGCCAGGGCAAGACATCGGTTCACTTGGCCATATTGTGGGAACACACGTGTCCCAATAGTACTTAAGGGTACCACGAGGAGACGCGCGCTCCAGTGAGGTTTAACCACAATATGAGGAGATGCATGTGTCCGCATAAAAATCAAGAAAAGAGGGCATCTCGCAGGAGGGCAGCCGACATGTTGCCCTTATTATAGCCAATGACCCTCATGAAAATCCAATCATACATGAACAAAACAAAGACACGAGACAGACAGAAAAATGGGGGGGGGGGAGGGGAGGCAAGAAGTAGTAACCCACTTGTTCAGCAACCAGAATGCGTTTCCCAAATGGCCCAAATTTTTTCAAATTGGTCCACCCTGTTATGTAGAACAGCCGTCAGATACTCCATATGGCGGTTTTCCCCAATTCTCTGCACAAGATCAAAATCACTAGGGGGGCTTGTCCGTTTCCATCTCCCCGCTATCAAGCATGTGAGTACATGCAGCATAATCCTGGCCCTAACCTTGGGGAGACCATCAACAGACCCACTCAATAGATACGTCAAAGGATCAAGAGGAATCTCCACCTCCAAGACCCTGCTCAAAAGATCCCTCACCCCCTTCCAAAATGGCACCAAAACCGGGCAATCCCAAAATATATGGGGAAGGGTACCCGTAGCATTGCCACATCTCCAGCAGACCGATGGAGTTTGGGGAAACCACTTGTGAAGGAGGTCAGGTGTATGGTACCAGTGAAGAAGGACCTTGTATAGATTCTCCTTCTGTGCCACACAAACTGATGATCTGGCCGCTGCCCTCCAGATGGCCTGCCATGTGGCATAAGGAACCGGCTTGCCCAGATAGGCCTCCCATTTTGCCATATATTTGTGGATTATGGGCTCTTCACCCGGGGCATCACCCAGAAGCGTGTATATAGAAGAAATCAGGCCCCTAGTAGAAACCCCACTCTTACACAGGTACTCAAAGGTGGTAGGGTGAGACAGAGCTGAGGTGCCATAGAGAGAGGAGAGAAGATGACTGATCTGGAGGTAGTGGAATCGAGAGGTAGCTGGAAGACAATGCTCCTCTTGAAGAACTTCAAAGGAGAGCAGCCTCCTGTCCCAAAACCCTGCAATGTCCGCAAAGCGGAACAAGTCATGCCCCAGCCATGGCCGAGCGAAAAACCCCGATGAACTAGAGGGCAGAAGAGGAGTACATAAAAACAAAGTCATGGGAGAAGCCGGGGAAGCCAGATGGAACCGTTCCCTGCATGTCTGCCAAATACTGAGGGTGAACCTAATCGGGCCTAACATAGCTGGCCTATAGGGAAGGGGCCTAGAGTTCCAGAGAAATGAATTCGGGTGGATTGGGGCTAACCAGAGCCTCTCCACTTCCATCCATTTAGCGTATGACCTCAGGGCCGACCATGCCAGAATACGGCGAAGGTGGGCAGCCCAATAGTAGTAAAGAAATTAGGCACTGCCACCCTCCCCCCCCCCCCCCTCTGCTTGCTCGCCATCAAGACATCCTTAGCTATTCTGTGCCTACTCTGTGACCAAATAAAGTGTAGGGAAGCTGCCTGAAGGGATCTCAGCTCTCGTATAGGGACAGGTATTGGAAGTGTCTCAAATAAATATAGAAGTTTAGGTAGTATTGTCATTTTAGCTGCGTTGATCCTGCCAAAGAATGAGATAGGCAGGGAGTGCCACTTACCAAGAAGAGACTAACTCCCTAAACATTGACGGGAAGTTGGCCTGGTAGAGGGTGTCAAATCTATCCGTTATCATTACGCCTAAGTATTTAAGGGAACTGGGCCTGCCAATTATAAGGAAAATTACATTCGAGATGGTCCAAAATCTCAGGAGGCAGATTGATGGGAAGAGCTTCTGTTTTTTGCGGTATTGACCTTGTATCCGGAGAGAACACTAAACCGCTCTAAGAGGGCGTGTAAGGAGGGGAGGGAGATATGTAGATTCGTCAATGTTAGAAAAATGTCATCGGCAAATAAGGAGAGTTTAAACTCCTTATCTCTCACCTTTACCCCCCTAATATCGGGGTGGGCCCTGATTGCTGCCGCAAGGGGCTCTATGCAGAGGGCAAACAAAAGTGGGGACAGTGGACACCCCTGTCTCGTCCCGTTTTTAATCTGAAAGGCATCGGAAGTGTGGTGGGGCAGCTTCACAGCTGGAGAAGGGGAAGTATATAGGTTCCTGATAGCCGCCATGAATGGACCCTCAAAGCCGAAGTTGGTCAGTGTTTCAAAGAGGAATGGCCACCCCAGCCGGTCAAAGGTCTTTTCCGCGTCCAGGCTAAGAAGAAGAGCCTGTTCTGATTGAGACTCTTTTAATTTTAAATACATTTTATAGGAGATATTTTTATATATATTTTATATGATAATTTTTTAATTAAATTTAAACAATTTAATTTGATAATTATTAGAAATTACTTTCTATTATTGTACTTGTGTAAGTTGAGAAATATTGGACATTTTTGCCCCTTACAGCAAATCTAGCTCCACATCGCCTCCTCAGCCTCAGGCAGACACCACATTGAGATAGGTCTGCCTTTCCGAGTAGTAATGTGACTAGTTTTGCCGAACCACATTCATATATGTGTCTAATATTACGAGTGTGGTGCGACGACTCCAGAACGCCCCTCATGTTAGGCGCATTAGAAAGTGTTGAGTCCTATGAACATACATGGCAACTTTTGAAAGTAAAAAAGCAGGAGATTTGAAGGCAGCGTGCCTAGCACGCCACGTCAAAAATTTGCGTATCCACGCCCATCTTGCATGTAAGCCACCCCCCTTCGAAAAAGCCACACCCTACTCCACCTAACTGTGTAATGGCTCTGGAAGAAAGCTAAATTAGGGTTTTGGCGTCACCCAGCTTCCCTGGACTGTTGGATGGTCTATTCAGCATCCAGGAGAGCTGGGAGATACCGCCAAACTGTGCCCCAATAGGTAGGTATCTCGGTGGCCTATTTGAACCCTGTAACTAGGTAGTAGCCTCCTGTAGCCAGGGTAATGCCCCCTGCTAGCCAGGTAGCTGTCCCCAATAGCCAGATAGTGCCCCTTACAGCTAGGTAGTGCCCCTTACAGCTAGGTAGTCCCCCTTACAGCCAGGTAGTGCCCCTTACAGCCAGGAAGTGCCTCCAATAGCCAGGTAGTGTCCCCAATAGCCAGGTAGTGCCCCCAATAGCCACTTAGATGCTCCTTACAGCCAGGTAGTTCCCCCAATAGCTAGGCAGATGCCCCCTTTATCCAGGTAGATGTCCCCATGCGCCATGCAGATGCCCCCATGAGCCAGGCAGATGCCACCTTTATCCAGGTAGATGCCCCCATGAGCCAGGCAGATGCCACCTTTATCCAGGCAGATGCCCCCATTAGCCAGGCAGATGCCCCCTTTACCAGTAGATGTCCCATGAGCCTGGCAGATGCCCCCATGAGCCAGGTAGATGCCCCCATGCCAGGCAGATGCCCCCATGAGCCAGGCAGATGCCCCCTTTATCCAGGCAGATGTCCCCTTTATCCAGGCAGATGCCCCCATGCCAGGCAGATGCCCCCATGGGGCAGGCAGATGCCCCCTTTACCCAGGAGATCCCCCCATGAGCAGGCAGTGCCCCCTTTACCCAGGTATATGCCCCCCTGCCAGGCAGATGCCCCATGAGCCAGGCAGATCCCCTTTATCCAGGCAGATCCCCCCTTTTTACCGGGCCAGTGCCCCA
Source organism: Phyllomedusa bahiana (assembly GCA_025379985.1). Classification (NCBI taxonomy): domain Eukaryota; kingdom Metazoa; phylum Chordata; class Amphibia; order Anura; family Hylidae; genus Phyllomedusa; species Phyllomedusa bahiana. Next base: position 50,647 of record JAODAL010008005.1, on the reverse strand, counting down.
ATAGCCAGGAGTGCCCCTTGACCAAGGCAGATCCCCCCATGAGCCAGGCAGTGCCCCTATAGTAGTAACAAAAAAAATAATAAAACCTTTCACACTCCTCCCCTCACAAGCACTCAGTCACTGCACACACACCCCCTCCCCTCCCCACAGGCAATCAGCCACCCCCTCCCACACTAACAGCCACCCCTGCACTCCCCTGCCCTGCTGGCTTCCTTTCGGGGAAAGGGGGCAGAGCTTCGCTGTCCCGTTAAGCCTGCCCCCTTTCCCCGCAATGCTCTCGCAGCTTCCTCGGCAGCTAGGAGAACATTGCCGGCGGCGGTACATGACAGAGGCTGCGGGGGCGCGTTCAAGAGATGTGCCCGATGCCTCTGTACAAGATAACTCCAGTTCTCAAAAGAGGCGGGAGGTTATGCCACCCAAGTGGGAGGGCGGGACACGGCCCCCATTAGTGACCCGCCAAAACCGGGAGGGTTGGCAACTATGCCTATGAACACTGCGCCTAACACATTCATTAGGCACATGAGACATCGTAGGCGGCTCACTTAAGTGCATTGTACGCCAGAAAAGGGTGAAAAACCAAATCATACATGTCAACTTATGTCTGAACATCTAGGCAGACATGTATGATGGAGTTTTTCACCCTTTTCTGGCGTCATATGCATCAAAGTGAGCGGCTACGATGTCTAATGCGCCTAATGAATGTGTTAGGCGCATTGTTCTTAAGAGTCAACACTTTCTAATTTCGCCAACTGAGGGGGTTCTGGGGGGTCGCCCACACTCTTATATTAGGGCACATATATGGGAATGTGGTTCGCAAAACTAGCGCATTACTGCTCGACAGGCAAACTATTCAATGTGGTCTGAGCTCTGAGGAGTCGAAGTGGAGCTGGATTTGCTGTTAGGGAAAAAAATGTCCAATATTTCTCAACTTCCACCAGTACAATAATAAAAAGTAATTTATGATGATTATCAAACTGTATAAAATTTAATTATTTAATAAACAATGCACGAAGTTTCAGGGGTTACATCCCCTTTGTCACGTACTTGTCAGGTAAAAAGGGGGCGTAACCCCCGAAACGTTGTGCAGTCTGTTACAACCCGATGAGGCAACAAGTGGTGGATCCGCGAGTGGATACAAGTTTGCTACTAAGGAGCGCTACAAATTATAAGCATGACATTGCTGCCGCATCTAATGCAAGTATGCTAATGAACATTTTTAAATGACCGCAAGGTATTTACTTTAAAAATGCTGAGGTTTTTTGTGAAACCGCTTTCCCCTATGATTTATTAAAAAGTTAAAAGGAACAATAAATATTGGGGTTTTGAATTTTAAGGGAATAATACAAGAGATTTGGGGGGGCCCCATCTTCCCTTTTACCCAAACGTTTATTAAATATAAAGGACCCAAGAAAAATGGATAACCCAAAAAACCTTTAAATACAATTTTAAAAAGGGGAAACCAAAAAGCAAACATATACAAAAAAAAAGAAAAAAACTTTTTTTCCCCACCAAAAAGGCAAAGGTTTTAGTAATTTTACGCAGCCCGTAATCCTACGGGGGTGACCATTGGGGGTGCAGGCTCGGGGCGGTCTGTGAGGCAAGGGGGGGGGGGGGGGGCGCCGCCGCTGCCGGCAGGCTCCGCCCCCTTGCTTCAAAGTGGCTCTCGCTTAATTGTATTCAGGTCCATCGCTCAGAGGCGGGGGCGGCGGAAGTGACTCATCGTGCCGCTGCCCAGTTCCTGTCCCCAGCCCAAGCCTAAAGCAGCAGGCTTGGGGTGGGAGGAGATGGGGACGCCGGGGGCGCGGCCAGGTAAGTAATGAGCTATGGGGGCACTAAAGGGGGAGGGGGGACTATACATACAGGGGCTCTAAAGGAAGGGGGGGGAAACTATACTACAGGGGCTATAAAGGGGGGGAGACTATACCTACAGGGGGCTTTAAAGGGGGGGGGGGAAATAAACCTACAGGGGGCTCTAAAGGGGCGGGGTAATATAACAACAGGGGGCTCTAAAGGGGGGGCACTATCCCTATAGTGGGCTCTAAAGGGGATAGGGACTATACCTACAGGGGGCCCTAAAGGGGGGGGGGACTATAGAAACTATACCTACAGGGGGGGAAGAGAACTATGCCTATAGGGAGCCCTAATGGTTGGGGGGGGGAGGAACTATGCCTAAGGGGGTCTCTAATTACGGGGGGGGACTATTCTCCCTACAGGGGGGCCAAATTCTGCCTACAGGGGGCCCTAATCTACAGGAGGGACTATTCTGATAAAAGGGGGCTCTAATCTACAGGGGGGGGAAGTTTTCTGCCTAGGGGGGGGGCTTTTCCTACAGGGGGTTTTTTTCCTACAGGGGGGACTATTTGCCTAAAAGGGGGCCCCTTAATCTACGGGGGGGGGGAACTATTCTGCTACAGGGGGCCCCTAATCTACAGGGGGGATATTTGCCTACAAGGGGGCTCTAATTAAGGGGGGGGACTATTTTGCCTACAAGGGGCTCTAATCTACAGGGGGGGGGGAATATTCTTCCTACAGGGGGCTCAAAATCTACAGGGGGGGGGGAACTATTTGCCTACAAGGGGGCCTTAATCTAAGGGGGGGAATTATTCTGCCTACAAGGGGGCCTAATCTCAGGGGGGGGGGGATTTCTGCCTAAAATTTGGGGCCCTAATCTACAGAGGGCCCTATTCTACCTACAGGGGTGGCCTAAGTACGGGGGGGCCCCCTTTCTACCTACATAGGAACCTAAGCTACTGCCCGGGGGCCCCAAGCTTTCCCATGTCTCCCCAAGCTACCTAGCTATGCCAGTGGGTGCCAAGCTACCTAGCTACCGCCGGGGCCCCGTTGTACCTACATACCGATGGGGGGAGCCCCATAATTACCAGGGGGTTTAAATTTTTACCATTTGGGCCATTATAAATGGGGAGTTTGTATATGAGGGAGGGGGCACTCACTTGGGAAAATGATTAAAAAAGTGAGGAGTCTCAGGTGTTTGTGTTGTAAATTCTACAGGGGAGGAGTGGTGGAGGGAAGTCATCATGGAGGTCTGGACCGAATAGAGAAGAAAAGAGAAATGAACGACTCTCAGACAAAACGTCACCTGTGAGGCCCTAAATGTAAGTAAACTATTTGCAAAGCACCTGGCCCCTTGTACTATGGTTATTCGGGACCACTTTTTCCAAAGGTCCTGTATGGAGGTAATATACAGTCTGCAGAGGTGTGTACACAAGTCTATACCACTATGTGGTCACTAGGTTGCGGTATTATTGGTCTTTGTGTACTGTGCAGTAATAGTGCAGGGGTATTATTCAGTGAGGTTTTGGTCATGTTCTGGCGGTATTATCAGGTTCCTATGTAATACGGTTTTAAATAATGTTGGTCTTGGTATAGTGGATTTGTTTGGGGGCGCAGTATGATGGTGATATGTATGGTGAGATATTTACCCTTTGTATTATCTACATTATCTAACAGCATGTCCTGGTAAATTTTTGTGTTAAGGGAGGTGGGCAGGTGGGGGGGGGGGGGTAGGGGGCCCCATCCAAAAGTTTGCTTTGGGGTCCTGGCTTCTCTAGTTACGCCCCTGAATTTTACGTTTTCTAACCTAACTAGACACAAAGAACAGTAGTGGACTATTGTGACCATTTCTATTGATGAAGTTGAAGGTACAGGCAGGGACCCGATATAGGTCACGAATGTTGAGCGGTCATTAAGTATAAGCGTCAACTGAGAAGTCTGGTATAACCTGCCTATTACCTGCCTATAACCTGCCTATAGGGACATATACCTGCCTATAACCTGCCTATGAGGACAAATACCTGCCTATAACCTGCCTATGAGGACACATACCTGCCTATAACCTGCCTACGGGGGATATATACCTGCCTATACCTGCCTAGGGGGGACATATACCTGCCTTGGGGGAAAATATACCTGCCTATGGGGAATATACTGCCTAAAACCCCGACTTGAGGAAATATTACCTGCCTATGGGGGGACATTAAACTCCCTATGGGGGACATTAAACTCCCTATACCTGCCTATGTAATTTTATTGGTATCCATTTTTATTTTTTAAATTTACCAGTAGCCGCTGCATTTCCCACCCTAGTCTTATACTCGAGTCAATACATTTTCCCAGTTTTTTGTTTCAAAAGTAGGTGCCTCGGCTTATATTCAGGTCAGCTTATACTAAAGTATATACAGTAAAAAAAATAATTTTTCACTAATATAAAATTCATATAAAATTATATAATATAAAATGAATGTCTAATTAAATAATATAAAATTAACTTACAATCAAATATAACATTATATATTATAAAACTAATAATAATTTAAATAATATAACATTAGAAAACCAATACAGCATCTACCATATCCTTCTGCACTACTCCCACCATCATCCCTATCTCCCTACAGCTCAATCTCTACCTTGTGCTCTGCTCCTCCCCCACAACACCATCTCTTCCTTCTGCAGCACCACTCTCCCACCTTTGCTCTTACAGCACCAGCCACTTGCCTCAGTGTAAAGCTCCCCTCTCAGCATCACTTCACCCTTTCCTCTCTGCACCACTCCACTTTCTATTCCCTTACAAGACCACTCACCTCCTCACAGTCCACTCTCCCCTCTCCTAGGGCACCATCTCCTGCTTTTCATCACCCCCAGTCAGCACCTCTCTCCTCTCCCCTATACTGCAGCTCCCAGTAGGAGCATATTCTCACCCCCTGCCAGCACTTCTTAGGGTATGTTCACACGGCGTACTTTCGGCATGCATTTCGCGTCGTATTTGCGCTCTAATACGGGTGAGATGCGCGCCGAAATTACGATAATCCATAGTTGTCATAGAGAACTATGGATTACACCTCCTCTCCCCGCTCATACAATACAATCGCAGTGTACGCGCGGGGAGATAAGTGACATGTCACTTATTTGCGCCGCTTTCATGCCACGAGTAATCCATGTCTATGGGGCCAGCGGCGCGTACTGTACAAGCCACAGTACATCGTGTGAACATACCCTTACTGTAGATAGGGCCAACTCCATGCAGAGCTGCTGTGTCAAGCCCTGCACAGTCCTGGTCTGTATGCTATTCAAACTAGATGCCTAGGGAGGCAGCCCTGCACCGCCCCCGCTGCTCTGATCTTCTGTTACTTGTAAGGCTAGGTTCACACGGTGTACTTGCAGGGCGTAATTACGCCCCGCAATTACGCCGTGTGGCCGGGGGCAGAGAGGGAGGGGTGGAGGGGGGGGTGCCGTCACCTGCGGCCCAAGACTTGTATTGCCGCGGGTGTAACGCCGCGGGGGAATTCCATGTCACTTTTTCTCCCCCGGGGGTATTCGCGAGCAGGGGAGGGACGTAATCCATGTTTCTATAAGAATGTGGATTCCCGTAATAAAATGGGACGTATTCCACCGTAATTTGCGCGTTCCGGGGGTTTTAAATTTGGCGAAATCGTCCTGGTTTAACCCGTGTAAAACAGGGCCAATTGGATGAACGTTTTTGCTGTTTCTCCCCTTGGCCGCTGCTCTCCTGACTTGGGGGCAGGAGTAAAATCATCATGGGGTTTAAACATTGCTATACAAACTAGCGGCACCAGCTGCCCGTGCGAGACGTTCCTTACTCTTTCGGGAGTCCGGGAGCTCACTTAATTTGGGGGGATTTTCCCGACTTTCCCGGGAGGTTGGAAAAATTTTTGTCAAAATACTGTCAAAACCACGTAACATTGTATGTGCCTCAGCATGTTGGTGCAATTTACCATAATTAATACGCCCCAATGTGTCAGTGAAGCCCTCAGACCAAAGATTATAACCCATATTATAAGATAATACATTAATTTAAATGTTCTTATGATCATCAATATACGGTAAAATTGTGGGGGAACACCGCCCCCTGAGTCTGGAGATTCTTTGCACTTTCATAGGAACTTCATTAATTTTCCCTTACATTGTAGTAAGTCAGCCCCCCCCAAAAGACTTTTGGCCCCTCCCAGAGACTCTGAACCAGACAAAATGGCTTCATTCATAAGGATTCTTCATTCTCTTAAAACAGTAAATGAGTTTTGCTGAAAAAATCCCTTGCTGATTTTTTTTCTTTTTTGAATCGTAAAATTATAAATTTTAGAAAAAAATAATACAGTAAATACTTTGAAGTCTAAAACTCCTTGCCCGCCCAAATATAGATATTTGTTTTCGCTGTGTTGATAAAAAGTGGAATACAGTTATTATTATTATCAAATTATTATCTCAGATAGATAGATAGATAGATGATAGTGTAGATGATAGTTGGGTAGATAGATTGATGTAGATAATAGGGGTGATAGATGTTAATAGATAGATAGATAGAAGATAGATAGATAATGATTGGGATATTTTAATAGATGATAGATAGATAGATAGATAGATAGTAGTAATATGGGATAGATAGATGATAGAGATAGAAATAGAAAAAATATGGGATGGATAGTAATAGATAGTAGATGATAGATAGGGGGATAGATAAAAGATAGATAGTGATAGTTTGTAGGGGATAGATGATTTTTAGATAGATAGATAGATGATAGATGATAGATAGATAGATAGAGATAGAAGTGAAAATTGGGTAGATAGATAGAGATGATAGAAGATAGGGGATAGAAGATAGTAGAAAAATTTGAAATATAATTATTTTTTTAAACTTATTGAAAACCACAGCAGCACTGCCCAAAATATAGCAAAAATAGAAAAAAGCGGGGTGCCAGCAATGCTGAGCCTGGTCTAAGGCTCAAAACTTAGGCATCCATAGAAAAATCACAGCACTCACCCAGTGAAAATGGCTCTGTGAGAGAGCCGAAACGTCATCTTGTAACTTGGAAAAAAAATCGAACACTTTCCTCACCATTTCCTGGATGAGTGCTGTAATTTTTTTTCGATAAATAGAGTGGAAGGTCAGCTTCAGAAAGTCACGTTTCTGCCACTAGACTGTCGGAAGCAGAGACATATCAGGACAATCCCTTGGTGATTTTTCTTTTTTCTTTTTTTTTTTTAATCATAAAATTATAAATTCTTGAAAAAAATAAAACAGTAAAAAAAATTCCTTTCCACCCAAATATAAATATAGCAGACTCCCCCTTTAATCAATATGAAGTTGGGTGCCCCGCAACTTAAAGGGGTTGTCTCCTATAGGTTTTAGCCCACCCTAGTGTGTTGGCAGCATAGGATTTTTGAATTCAGGGGCGTGCTTCTTGTCTGCCTCTTCTCCTCCCCCTTCCCCCTTCCCTCAGCACACAGACAGCTCTCCTCCTCCGACTGCAGTAACTTCTATACGGCAGTGGGAGGGCGAGGGGGTTTGCTGCCAGAGTTAACCCTGTGTGTCCCTGCCTAGATCTGCTGCTCACTGCTGGATCAGCTGCCACTGTGCTGCTGTGGCCGAGCTCTTGCTGCTCCTCTCCATAGAGTCATGAGACAGTAGGGAGAGGGTAGATCTATGAGTGGCTATGGAGCCAGAGGTCTGTGAAGCTGTGTATGCTAATAGCAGAGCAGGGGGGGGGAGTTAGTGTTCCTATACCCCTGCTTAGCATACAAATCTCCACAGACATCTCAAGCCAACAACAAAAAACCCTGTAGGAACAGACACAGGGCAGCTGTGAAGTGTACTATAATCACGATGTTTTCTCTAATAAAAGCAGAGCAGGGAGGATATGAACCGTTACATGCCCCCAATCTTTCTAATTATTTATAGTCAGAGCTCCACAGACACATGGTGATTTTTAGTAACACACTTCACTGCTGTCACATCCTACTGACCACAGATCAGCCTCACCTCTGCTCTCCACAATCTGTGTAGAGAGCAGGAGGGAGCAGGCACACACAGGGTTAATCCAGGCAGCACAGCTACACAGACACAGAAGCCAGAGCCATTCCCCCTCCCTCCACTACAGAAGCATCACAAGTGGCCTCATACTGTGCGGGAGGGGCTCTGTGCTCTGACCTGTATTGAGAAGCAGATGAGTCACCAACACTGGCGCCAGTGAGATAAAAATCAACAGGTCGGTGGCTATAGTGATTTGAGGAGCTGATGCACTCCTAATACCGGGGATAACTCAAATCATTTAGGACTTTGTAATGAACATATATTGCAAAGCTGCTTTTTTTTTTTTTAAATATCTTTTAATTAAAACCCAATCATTGTAGCGAGACAACCCCTTTAAGACCTCTGTCACTGGTCAATGCGTACATAAATGAAAAAACTTGCAGCACTCACAAAATTTTAGAAAAAAAGTGAAAAAATTGAGCTTTTTTCCATATCCACAGGCATAGCCTGTGGATATGGAATAAGGCTCCACTTTTTTTCAAAACTTTTGTGAGTGCTGCAAGTTTTTTTTATCAGATAGATAGATAAATGTATTTATATTGTGGCAGGTCTCTTTCAGAAAGTCACATGTTTCTGAAGCAAAGACATATCAGGACTAGACAGGACCTTACTATATAACTCTATTACTCTATAACCAGACTGCAATATTCAACTGGGCTTTACATAGACTAGAAGTATGCTAACAAGCTCCAGGTGCGCAGCAAGGTCAGGATCCAAAACAGACAAAACAGACTCCTACTGATCTAATAAGCAGGTGAGGATGAAATAGCAGAATAGTTCCGGTCACTTGTGACAGCAAGACCTTGTTCACACCTTTGCCGATCTGCAGTAGAAAAGGAAAGTAAAGCTATGTCCACACGACAGAGGACAAAATACTTGTCGGATTCTAATCCGAACTGACCAGTATTTTACACTCTGCTTTTTGTCCAAGTTTTTATCCCGTTTTTTTGCTGCAGTTTTTGGATTTCGGGCGTCCCATTCAATTGGACAGTACTGTAATCTGCCGTTTTAAAGTTAAATATGACGGATTATAGAACAGGTTCTAAGGTTTTTGAGACGGTTTTAGGATTTCAAATACGACCTCAGAAAATCTGAGCTGTGTAGAATTTTTTATCGAGGTCTATGGGGATAACTTACAGTCAGAATTTTGCATTTTCTAAATACTGAATCTGCTTAAAAATCGAACAGTAAATCACTGTCGTATAGACATAGCCTAACACCCTTGGATTTCTATTGAAGATTTTTATTTTGTATGCGGCAGATTTTACTGAAGTCATAGACACATTTCATGGGGCTCTGTGCAGAATCCATGTTTAAACCACATCAATAAGTCACCCATAAAGCTCTCCACAGCGCTGCTCCTCCCTACATCTCCTCCCTCATGTCTGTCTACCACCCTACCCACTCTCTCCGCTCTGCTGTTGATATGAGATTACACGTCTCTCTCATCTGAACCTCCCATGCCCGTCTCCAAGATTTTGCACGTGCTGCTCCGATTCTCTGGAACATGTTACCCCATGTGATCAGGCACACTCACAACCTTCACAGTTTTAAGTCGTCTGAAAACTCATCTTCTTAGGCAGGCCTACCAAGATCCCTAAGGCCATGTTCACACGGCTTATTTCAGCACGGATTGGAGCTGTACTGCGCGCCGGATTTGCGCTTCAGTACGGCTCCAATCCGTCGTAGTCATTACGGTAATCCACAGTTCTCATAGAGAACAGTGGATTCCGTCGCTCCTGCCCGCTTGGCGAATCCGCCGGGCGGGGAGACAGGGACATGCACATTATCCAGGCGAAATACGCACCGTGGATAATGCAAGTCTATGGGGCTGGCGGCAGCGCCCCCGCCCCACCCCTTATTCCAGCCGGAATTGCGCGCGAAATCCGGCTCGCAATTACGGCTTGAATAAGCCGTGTGAACCGGGCCTAATCGTTAACCCCCCCCAATTTCTGTCATACTCATTCATCACTTCCTGGACTTGGGCATTCACAGGCACTTATATGTATATAGTTGTGCAGTGGCAGGTTCATCCACTTTTTATGTACCCTACCCCATATTTATGTAATATGTCTGGACTATTGTAAACACCCAATTGTCTCACTCACACACCCTAATAGATTGTAAGCTCTTGGGACCAGGACCCCCATACCTCGTGTCTGATCTGTAAGTAGCTTTTTACTGCGTAACGTTTGTTTTCCTTGTCTGTGCTTATACCCTCTAAATTGTAAAGTGCTGCGGATATATTGACGCTATATAAATAAAGATTATTATTATTATTAATACATTACATGTCAGTGTGAACTACAGTGCAGATTTCCATTAAAGTATAATTGTTATTAATAGTATTATCATTTACCGTGCAAAAAAGGAAAACAAAAAACGCACAGCAAAATGTGCAGATACCAATACACACTGTTTTTGCAAAGAATGCTATAAGAACTGCATGAGAATTGCTTGAATGCTAAAAAAATATGCAGTCTTTGAATTGTTTTTTTTTTTTTTTGTGAAGGGGCCCTTAAAGGAAATTTGTGAGGTGATTTATGCAACCCTATCTCAGAGCATATCATCGTGGGACAGAATCTGAGCTGTGTGATATATAGGTTTATATGATTTGAAGCAGGATTGCTGAGTTAAAAGCAGATAAAAAAGCAAAACAGAAAGTGAAAGTCCTGCCTACTGGCTCCGGGAAGGCGAGGAAGGAAAAACGAACGTGTCAACAAACAAAAAACGCAAGGTCCTTAAGGGGTTCATGTACGTGGTAAAATAAATATATTTATATCCCCATATTTATCATTTATTAAAGTAGTTTATTATTTCCACTATGATAACCAAGAGTCAATATATAATAATTAGAGTGTTGAAGAAAATTGAGGAACCTGAAGGAGTGCAATGCAAATACAAGGTAAACATACAAACTTTAGAAGCAGATTTTAAATTTTGTTTTTCTGTACTTAAATGTGTTGTCCAATTTCTAAAAAAAATAAATAATGGTAAACTCCTGGTGCCCTATTAAAAAAAAAATCCCTCCGCTCCTTTGCTCCAGTGCTGGGTCTCTCCGGTCATCTTTTTACCTTATTCTTCTTCCCTACAGAGATGTAAGCGTTGCAGCTGCTGGTTGGCTGAAGCGGTCACGTGCCTCCAATTACATCAAGGAGCGGAGGAAGGTGGGTATTGGAATTTTTTTTATCTTAATAGGCCTCCAGGAACTAAAAATAATTTTTGGTTTAGAACTGGACAATCCCTTTAAGTTCCTGGCAAGTTACGTGTCAGTGAAATTCCTCTTTGTAGAACTTTGCACATTATCAAAAATGTACAGTTTTTGAGCTGGGAATTTTTCACCAAAAATCAGTGAATCGTGAAAAATAAGCTGCAAGGTGTTCTCGGTATGAATAATTTTTACAGAAGACCCTGAGATGACGTGACTCACAGTCAGTGACGAGGCACACAGTCCATGTACGTACGACATGCGCGTGAAAAACAGGAAACTGTGGATGGAAACATATCAGCCACATTCATTGACAGGTGACAGTTTGTGCAGTTTAATCCTCAGAAAAGTCATGGTGAAGAATAGATTCAATGAAAATTAACTAGAATATGCTGATTTGGTTGCTCTGATTTACACTTTATATTTAGCACTTTTTGTGCTTTGACGCTCTCCCCTTCTAACTAATTCCTGCCCAGGCCATTTACCCCTGTCCTGACCAGGCTTGAACGCTATAATGCTTTGTTGCCGTTGGTTATCCTACTGATTTTTTTCACCTTTTTTCCATGATATGTTAAGTTTTCTGTTTATATAAGTTTTATATTCTATTTTTTTCTTTTACAATACGAAGGAAAACACTAAAGAAAAATTGTATTTTTCACATTTTTAAATTAAATTATTTTTTTTTAACAGTAAAAGTGGCACTAAAATAAGTTTTGTGATTGTGTTACTTTTCCATCACGGACGTTTATATGTAGGTCTTTCACGTACACTCTTACCAGCACATGGCATGGGGGGGGGGCCAATATAAAAGAGTTGATTTATTTCCACTCAAACTTATTTGCACTCACCATCCACTCAGGTGGCAAATCAAACATATATCACACTCCAGTACAGTCCAGGCACCCAAAAATATCTGCTGCCACCACCTTCCTCAATAATCAAAAGAAAAGGAATCGGATGGAAGGACTCTGCTACCCACAAACACCACTTACCGGCACTCGAAGTGTTAAACACTAAGCAGTTACAGGCAGGGTCGGATTGGCCCACAGGGGAATAGGGGACACCCCCAGTGGGCCCCTGAGCATGGCAGAGCTGGAGTTGTTTTTTAACTGCATATACATCCACAGAAGAGGCAGAAATGCAGATAAAGAGAGGCAAAAACGCAAGATGCAGAGTATAGATGGCATGTACAGTCATTTACAGTAGCTGTGGGGTGGGCTCCTTAAAATAAACCCCACCAGTGGTCCAGAAACAGCTTAGCTGATGGGCCCCTAGAATCAACTCCACCTTTGGGCCCTAGGCACCCCAGTTCGACACTGGTCACAGGGTTAAAACACTAAGAGCAAGACTATGGATTCTTAGAGCATACCAGGACCGGACATATTAAAGTTCTAAGCTGTATTAGAAACACGGTAGAGTGCTTATATAAAGTACCAAAAGAAAAGTACAATAGTGTGACATGCATACATGTAATTACAGTCATAAAAAGGGAGAACTTTTGCAGTAGCCATTCTTCTCAGTTCCTGGGAGCAAGGAAAGAAAAGGAAAAGTTGATACCTGATCTCCTGCGCTGTGAACGCAGTTTCCCAGTTGGGAACATATTTTATAACGTCCACAATTGGTTCAGGGTTGCCCATCAGCTCATTAGGATAATCTGTGGGGACCTATATCTATCTATATACCTGCCTGTGGGGACCTATATCTATCTATATACCTGCCTGTGGGGAGCTATAACTATCTATATACCTGCCTGTGGGGAGCTATAACTATCTATATACCTGCCTGTGGGGAGCTATAACTATCTATATACCTGCCTGTGGGGACCTATATCTATCTATATACCTGCCTGTGGGGAGCTATATCTATCTATATACCTGCCTGTGGGGAGCTATAACTATCTATATACCTGCCTATGGGGACCTATAACTATCTATATACCTGCCTGAGAGGGGCTCTATCTATCTATATACCTGCCTGAGGGGAGCTATATCTATCTATCTACCTGCCTGTGGGGAGCTATAACTATCTATATACCTGCCTGTGGAGAGCTATATCTATATACCTGCCTGTGGGGACCTATTACTATCTATATACCTGCCTATGGGGACCTATAACTATATACCTGCCTGTTGGGACCTATAACTATCTATATACCTGCCTGTGGGGACCTATAACTATATACCTGCCTGTGAGGACCTATATCTATATACCTGCCTGTGAGGACCTATATCTATATACCTGACTGAGGGGAGCTGTATATACCTGCCTGACTGAGGGGACATATATCTATATACCTACCTTACTGAGGGGAACTGTATATACCTGCCTTACTGAGGGTACAGAGTAAGTTTCCACAGTTTGCCTACCTATATACTGCCCTGCCTACCTATATACTGCACCTGCCTGCCTATATACTGCCCTGCCTGCCTATATACTGCCCCTGCCTGCCTATATACTGTCTGCCTACCTATATACTGCCCTGCCTACCTATATACTGTCCTGCCTGGCTATATACTGCCCTGCCTACCTATATACTGCTCTGCCTGCCTATATACTGCCCTGCCTACCTATATACTGCCCCTGTCTGCCTATATACTGCCCTGCCTACCTATATACTGCCCCTGCCTGCCTATATACTGCCCTGCCTACCTATATACTGCCCCTGCCTGCCAATATACTGCCCCTGCCTACCTATATACTGCCCTGCCTGCCTATATACTGCCCTGCCTGCCTATATACTGCCCTGCCTACCTATATACTGCCCTGCCTACCTACCTATATACTGCCCTGCCTGCCTATATACTGCCCTACCTACCTATATACTGCCCCTGCCTACCTATATACTGCCCTGCCTGCCTATATACTGCCCTGCCTACCTATATACTGCCCCTGCCTACCTATATACTGCCCTGCCTACCTATATACTGCCCTGCCTACCTATATACTGCCCCTGCCTACCTATATATTGCCCCTGCCTGCCTATAAGTGGCACTAACTGCCTATATACTGCCCCTGCCTGCCTATAAGTGGCTCTGCCTGCCTATATACTGGTCCTGCCAGCCCATATACTGGTCCTGCCTGGCTATATACTGGCCCTGCCTGCCCTAATTACTGGCCCTGCCTAGCTATATACTGGCCCTGCCTGGCTATATAATGGCCCTGCCTGCCCTAATTACTGGCCCTACCTGGCTAATTACTGGCCCTATCTATAAGAGGATAATACAGGAGGGCCCTACAATCTCTGGGGGAGATATTCCAGGGGGCCTACAATTTACAGGGGGGGCTATAAACCTACCTACAGGGGACAGCATATCTATCTACAATGGGCCTGTAAACCTACCTACTTAATGGTGGGCAACATTGCTACCTACTTACTAAATGTGGGGCGTCTATAACTGAGGTAGGAATCGGTAGCGAACTGCTGATAAAGTGAGGATTCTAATATGTTTGTGCATTACATTCTGCAGGGACGAGTGGCGGCCGGGAGAAGTCATCAAGGCGGTCTGGGCCAGATGGAGAAGAAAAGAGAAAAAGAACGATTCAGAGAACGACTGATCAGATAGGACGTCTTCAGTGAGTCCCTGGTGTCAGGGGTTATTTTGCTACTATATTCGATTAGTGCTGTAGTCTCTGTCATGTAATGGTGACCTGAGCGAGTAATGTTTATATTTGTTTCTTTGAGTAGTGATTTTTTTCTTTGTTTTTTTGGGTGGGGAGGCAGGGGGGGGGGGGTCCCAGTACACCTCTCTTCCCAGGGGCCCATAGTGCTGTTAAGACGGCCCTGGCAGGAACAGAACTGCAGTTACCAGCTCCGTTCCTAGAGCAGACTCTGTAAGCGCTGGGAAGTGGAGGAAACCTCCGATCCCCAGTGCTTAACCTTTTGATTGCTGTGGTTTCTGACCACAGCATAATTAAAAGGAATTTCCCTGCTCCATTAATATGACGTCATCATTGAGGGAACGGGGAGGGGACACACTGGAGCTCTGGCTGCGCTGGAACGGTGGTGATCAGAGAGGTAAGTATGGGGTAATTTTGTATGTTAGCACAGTGGGGCTTGGTAGAGAGGTTTTATGAAAATTCTTGGAAAACCCCTTTAGGTAGCGTTCTACTATAGTTTTTTTGTACTGTATATACTCGAGTATAAACCGAGTTTTTTAGCACAGAAAATGTGCTGAAAAATCCGACCTCGGCTTATACTCGAGTCACTGTCGGCGCTCGGGCCTCCTCAGGGAACGCATACAGCAGAATCCCGAGTAAGCCGACAGCGTCCGGGCGCTGACGTCCGGGCGCTGCTGGCGATCTCTTCACCTGTATGCGACTCCTCTGGGAGCGCATACAGGTGAAGATACTACTGCGGAGCAGAGAGCGAGCGCTCCCTGCTCTGTAGTGGACTCCAGACAACCGCAGACTTGCGGCTGTCCGGAGTTTCCGGCACAGGCAGTGTGAGTGTCATTACGCTGCCTGTGCGGCCTGATGACATCATACTGCCTGTGCCTGAAGGCGGAGCGGAGCAGCGAGGGAGCGAGGTGTTTAATTATTTTTTTTTTTTAAACCGCAAAACTGCCTAAGGCATATACACTGCCTAAACTGCCTGGAACATATACCTGCCTATAACCTCCTATTAGGGACATATACCTGCCTATAACCTGCCTATGGGGGACATATACCTGCCTATACCTGCCTATAACCTGCCTATTACCAGCCTATGGGGACATAAACCTGCCTATCACCTCCCTATCCGAACATATGCCTGCCTATAATCTTCCTATAGGGACATAAACCTGCCTATAACCTGCCTATGGGAACATATACCTGCCTATAACCTGCCTATGGGAACTTATGCCTGCCTATACCTGCCTATAGGGACATATACCTGCCTATAACCTGCCTATAGAGACATATACCTGCCTATAACTGCCTATAGGGACATATACCTGCCTATAACCTGCCTATACCTGCCTATAGGGACATATACCTGCCTATAACCTGCCTATGGGAACATATGCCTGCCTATAACCTGCCTATGGGGACATATACCTGCCTATAACCTGCCTATGGAGACATATACCTGCCTATAACCTGCCTATAGGGACATATACCTGCCTATAACCTGCCTATACCTGCCTATAGGGACACATACCTGCCTATAACCTGCCTATGGGAACATATTCCTGCCTACAACCTGGCTATGGAGACATATACTTGCCTATAACCTGCCTATAGGGACATATACCTGCCTATAACCTGCCTATACCTGCCTATAGGGACATATACCTGCCTATAACCTGCCTATGGGAACATATGCCTGCCTATAACCTGCCTATGGGAATGTATGCCTGCCTATAACCTGCCTGTGGTTACATATATCTGCCTATAACCTGCCTATAGGGACATATACCTGCCTATAACCTGCCTTTAACCTGCCTATAGGCACATATATCTGTCTATAACCTGCCTATGGGAACATATGCCTGCCTATAACCTGCCTATGGGGGACAAATACCTGCCTATAACCTGCCTATGGGGACATATACCTGCCTATAACCTGCCTATACCTGCCTATAGGGACACATACCTGCCTATAACCTGCCTATGGGAACATATTCCTGCCTACAACCTGGCTATGGAGACATATACTGCCTATACCTGCCTATAACCTGCCTATTGGACATATACCTGCCTATAACTGCCTATACCTGCTATTAGTACCATATACGCCTATAATCTGCTATGGAACATATGCCTGCCTATACCTGCCTATGGGCATGTATGCCATGCCTATACCTGCCTATTGGGTGACATAACTCCATAACCTGCCTAGGACATATCCCTTTCCTATAACCGGCCATGGGGGACATATCCCTGCCTATAACTTGCCTATGGGGGATATAACCTCCCAAAAACCTCCCTAGGGGGGACACATCCCGCCTATAACCTGCCTGGGGGGGACATAAACCTCCCTATAACCTGCCAGGGGAAACTATGCCTCCCCTATAATCTCCAAAGGGGGACAATACCTGCCTAAACCTGCTTTGGGGGACTTTATACCTCCCTGCCTAAAACCCTGCTATGGAGGACATTTTCCCTGCCTATGCAATTTTTTAGTATCCTTTTTTTTTTTTGAAATTTCACCATACCGCGCATTTTCCCCCCTGGGTTTTATACTCATCAATAAGTTTCCCATTTTTTTTGTGGCAAAAGTGGGGTGCCTTAAAACAAACAAAAGGGAATCCAGCTAAGACCAGGTAGGTAAAAAATGAAGATACCCTTTATTCCAAATGCATTAAAAACAAGCGAATACCATATGTAGTTGTATAAGAACGCTAACGCGTTTGGAAGATTACCTTAATCAACGTATATTCATAACAAAGTTTCCCTTTTAAAAAAGACCATATCCGGTTCCAGTGCTAAAAAAAATAACTTTAAACCCTTGCCCCTTTGGGAATATTTTTGAATATGTAAAATATACGAAATAAAAAATTTATAAAAACGCACAAAACCTACAATAACACAATATTGAAAAAAAAAAAACATCCTGCTTTTTCATACCTCCCATAACGTGAGCCTAATTGGGGAGATCCACCATGTCTCCCCATTTAAAAATTTTTTGTTGTGATCACCACCTCTATCCTAAACACCTCTCAATGCCCAAAAAGAAAATCCGAAGTATTCCATTAGATTTTCGATAAATGCCAAAGCCCTCGAATTCCCCCAGACAGTGGTTTGCGTATATCAACAAGTGCCTTCGGACCGTTTTTAACGCTGTTGATGTACACCCAACTATTCAAGTTGCAATCATACAGGTAATTAGATACACTTGAATTTTTGTTAAAAATTATTCATTTTAATATTTGTGTTATATTGTTTACAGATAAAAAAAGTATTGGGGATCTGCATAAATTGCAAGCTAGCAAAAACAGTGTCCCCCCATTTGTAAAAGCCTCTGTTAATAACCGGTCAGGGTATTGGTAAATTCTGATAAGAATAAACGGGTACAATAGAGAACCAAGAGTTTCTACCTTTCTTTGAAAAAAATTTTATACCCCCTTATTAAAAGGTTTTCATATTTTTCCCGAGAGAAAAATACAGGTAATTTTTTTTAGGCTCACATTATCCGGAGGTAGAAAAAGAGACAGGATTTTTTTTATCATATTGATGTTATTTTAGGTTTTGTACGTTTTATATATTTGATTTCGTATTTTTATATATTCAAAAATATACCAAGGGGGCAAGGTTTTAAATTATTTTTCCTAGCACATGTGACCGGGGTATAGGTCTATTTAAAAAAAAGCTTTTTTAGCAATATCGCTAATTGGAAAAATCTTCCCAAACCCCGTTAGCGCTTTCTTATACAACTACATCATGGTCTGTCGACTCTGTTTTAATGCATTTTGGAAAAAAAAGGCTATCTTCATTTTTTCTACCTCCGGTCTTGAGCTGGACTTTTTCTTCGTTTGTTTGGATCACCTGAGACTTTTTCCAATCTATCCGTGCACGTCCAGGGGTGGAACACTGACGGTGAGCTGGCATCCTTTTCGTTCTATAAAAGTAGGTGCCTTGGCTTATATTCGGGTTGGCTTATACTCGAGTATATACCGTAATTGTCTGTTTTTTTGCAACTAAAGCTTAATCACTACATAAATAAACACTTCTGTAGATTTCCAATGTACCATATGTTTTAACTCGTCACCAGTTTTAGGATACGTATTTGCTGTCAGTGAATGAGAATACTGTAAATACATTCAAAGGCTGGAAGCCTGTATATAGCTAGTCCTGCTCTAGGCAACGCTCTGTGAGCGGAACATCCTGGACTCCATGGGCGACATGTATGATGTAGGTGCAAAGAGGCCAGTTTTAAATAACTTTAAAGCAGTGCAGAATGCTCCAGAATTTATGGACCTGTTCTACTGCAGGTCATAGATTGGCACTTTCTAGTTCCACTATGACAACTCAGGCTCAGGTAAATCACTCTTAACTTGGTTTAACTGTTCCAGCAGTAATGCGCCTAGGTGGTGCGACGCCCCCAGAACACCACCCGATCTCAGGTGCATTACAAAGCCGCAAAATGCGCCTGCTTTTGGAGTGCGCCTGCTCCATGCATCTAGAGAACAGGGCTGAAAGGACACCAGACTACTGGCGCAGCCCTGTACATACATGTCGCCCCATAAGTCCAGATGTGGCAGATAATTTATGGACAGTAATGCACAGCAAATCCACAATAAATATGCTGCCAAATTGCTTTGTGCTACATATGCATTTTGGTGTGGATTCTAAATCCCCATTCATTTAAATATTAGGGGCGAAATGTTCTGTTCTTCTGCAGGTCATCCATACAGGGCAGTGTAGAGCCAATACCACAAGTCTGGCTCAGGCACCACCTTTACCCTGGTCTGGCTGTTCTTCTGCAGGTCATACATACAGGGCAGTGTGGAGCCAATACCACAAGTCTGGCTCAGACACCACCTTTACCCGGGTCTGGCTTTTCTCCTGCAGGTCATAATAACAGGGCAGTGTAGAACCAATACCACAAGTCTGGCTCAGGCACCACCTTTACCCTGGTCTGGCTGTTATTCTGCAGGTCATACATACAGGCATAGTGTAAAGCCAATACCACAAGTCTGGCTCAGGCACCACCTTTACCCTGGTCTGGGTGTTCTTCTGCAGGTCATACATACAGGGCAGTGTAGAGCCAATACCACAAGTCTGGCTCAGGCACCACCTTTACCCTGGTCTGGCTTTCTTCTGCAGGTCATACATACAGGCGCAGTGTTGAGCCAATACATCAAGTCTGGCTCAGGCACCACCTTTACCCTGGTCTGTTCTTCTGCAGGTCATACATACAGGGCAGTGTAGAGCCAATATGACAAGTCTGGCTCAGGCACCACCTTTACCCTGGTCTGGCTGTTCTTCTGCAGGTCATACATACAGGGCAGTGTAGACCCAAAAAACCACAAGTCTGGCTCAGGCACCACCTTACCCTGGTCTGGCTGCTCTTCTGCAGGTCATACATACAGGGCAGTGTAGAGCCAATACCACAAGTCTGGCACAGGCACCACCTTAAGCCAGGTCTGGTAAACTTCAGTTCAAAAATACCGGGAAGTGTAGAGCCAATACCACAAGTCTGGCTCAGGCACCACCTTTACCCTGGTCTGGCTGTTCTTCTGCAGGTCATACATACAGGGCAGTGTAGAGCCAATACCACAAGTCTGGCTCAGGCACCACCTTTACCCTGGTCTGGCTGTTCTAACTGTTCTGCACTTAGATTTGGCGTCAAAGAGTCATAAATGTATCTAATCCTATGAATGTGGTACGACGCCCCCAGATCTACACCACTGATCTTTGGCGCACTAAAAAGTGTCGCACCGGTGTTTATCGTGCCAAAGTTTGCAATGCGACTGTTCATACATCTATAGAACGGATCTACTAAAGCTTTTTCACGCCAGAAAACTGGCAAAGCCCCGTTCTTACAAGTCGCCTTAAATTCCCACATCTGCACCTAGCCTTTCAGTTTCATGGATACTGATAAAACTTTGCAGCTTTTCTCCAAAATAGCTTCACACTTTCCACAGGATATGGTTCTTATTGTAGCTCAGCTTCATTCACTTCAGTGGTGATGTGAGCTGCAATGCTGGACTATGCTTATGGAGAGGTGTGACGTTGCTTCTAGAAAAAGCAGCAGAAAGTTTTCCTTGATCCTATAAATCCCTTTACACATTATGGGCCACATGTATGAAAACTGTCTAGGTCTAAGACTTTCTTTGTTGCCCATAGCAACCAATCAGAGTTCCCCTCTCATTTTTTCAGAGCACTAGATGAAAAGAAAGGGGAACTCTGATTGGTTGTTATAGGCAACAAAGCACATTTTACACCTAGACAGTTTTCATACCTGAGGCCTTTAGTCTTTATTCAACTTTAATTTTGTAAAGAGACCTGAGTAAAAGTCAAGTGAAGTGATTTGCAGATAAACCAAAACCACAGGACCACAATTCAGTTATTGAGTCTGACGTATTACCTGAAACCATTATCATTATACCGAAAATGAAACTACACGGGAAACCTCTGACGTCTAAGCAATCCTACTGTGTGACTACCGTAGTCTGTAACGAATCCTTCTACATTAAATATGTGATTGCTAGCATGGGCATAACTATAGCCATAGCAGCTATGGAGCCCAGGGATTGACTGGGCCCACTTAACCCTCCGTCAGGCGCACCTCCAGCACTCCTGAGTTCAGGAGCAGTGCGCCTGACAGGCACAGTATAGACTACCACAAACAGCATTTAATTATCTCCATTTCAAGACTCTAAAAGTAATCAGTGACTTTCATAGGGATGTATTAAAAGAGAGTACACAAAATCAGATGCCAAAAAAAACATTTAGTAACCATGATCATCTTAAAACAAAAAGTGCCAGATTTCTCAATTACCGCCACATAGCCTCCAGTCAGTTTTCATGACCTAACTATTAGGCTATGTGTATACAGCAATGTTAAAATGTATCTCCTGCCAGGAGGCGAGTCTCCCCTCACTGAAAAGGCTTTGACATCATCATTCAGTGTGTGCAGTGGAAGGGGAAGGATGTTAGCTTTGCAGCCCTCCTGCTATGCTTCTGGCTGCAGTTCTCATGCTTCTGGTTCAGAATTCTCATGCTTCATGGTGACAGAGTTCTCAGCTCCAGGCTGGACAAGCTCCTTATAGTTATTATTTTGGGATATTGTTCTCTGGCCCAAACAGTAAATTTGTGATACTTATTTGTCTAAAAAATACCTCTGAAATACAGCTTGTGTTTTTGTCATATACACACATTTCTATTACAGCCAGTTCACTCTTTTGGGATATTGCTCTCTGTGCCAAAGAGTTACTTTTTTCACTTATTGTGGTGATTCACCACCTATCCCAAAATAATAACCTGTCTGTAATGGAGATGTGTGTATATGACAAATACACAAGCTGTATTTCATATGTGTTTCACCTTATAAGTGAAAAAAATAACTCTTTAGTGCAGAGAACAATATACCAAAATAATAACCTGCCTGTAAATTGAGATGTGTGTATGTGAGAAATACACATACTATATTTCACGTGCCACTGCCATGTCTGCTGTTGGGGAGGAGGAGGGGGGGCTAGGAGCAGTACCAGCTCTATCAGCAGCAGCCTGAGTCTGGTGTTGTTGATGAGCAGCTTTCTTCACCCGCCTAGTGAGAAGGGCACTCACCAGCAGCAGCAGCACCTGGGGCAGACCCTGAACTAGCAGGTGGGGGCCTACTTGGACAGCACCCTGCCACCCCACATTAAAGATCCTCTGGACTACTGGGCAGCCAAACTGGATTTGTGGCCGCAACTTGCCGAGTTTGCACTGAAGAAGCTGTCCTACCCGGCCAGTAGTGTGGCATCAAGCGGGTGTTCAGTCAGCGGGGGGCCAAAGGTTACCCCAAAAGGGAACCTTTTGCCCACCCAACGTGGAGAACTCAACTTTTCAAAAAAAACAGGTTTGAATCACCAGGATTTCCTACACCAATGTTTTAATGCATCGATTAGATCAGTCCACCCAATTTGACAAATGAGTCTATTTTTCGGGCTACCTCCTCAACTTTCTGATGGGCCACCCCCCCTTATGCCCCACTTTTTGCCATCTTCCCTTTTCTACCCCCACCATCTTTACCCAGGGAAGGTATTGCCCCCCAACCCCCCCCAACTTTTTTCCTGGGGCCAATGAACCTTTGATCCCTTTGGTGCCTACCTCCCCCACCAGGTTTTCCCTCTAGCGCTGCTGTCACCTCCAGGCGTGAAAACATGTCACTCTCTGGTTTTGATGTGCCCCGCCACCTCCTCATTATGTCACCACTGCCGACCCACTTCTCAAAATGAGGTCAGGCCACTCCCCGGCTGAGCTGCGTTGCTGCTGCCCCCTCCACACTGTTTAATTGTGCAATCTGTGGCCATTTCATCCAGCTTCCCACCTTCACAATCTGTCTTGTGCCAATCTGGGGCCTATTTTGCTGCTGCCCCGTCCACAATCTTCATTGTGCCACTTGGGCCTACTCATGCTGCCCCACCTTTTCCACCAATGCATTGGGGCCATCTGTGGCCTACCTTTTTGCCCCACCTCCCAAAAACGTCGTGCCCCCTTGTGCCTACCATGCTGCTGCCAACTGCCCACTCTTCACTCAACCAAAACTTGGGTTTCCTAATGTTTTTTTCCCAACCCTCCACCACTCATCCTTGCCATTATGTTTTTTTTTCCCCTTTTTTTAAATCTGTCAGAAGGAATAAAAAGGGACAAACACAACCGATTGTTTTCAAAAAGCCAAGGCCATATACAGGCCTTTTTTTTGCATCAAAAATTGCCGAGATTAGGAAAACCAAAAGGGGGTTTGGATACAAAGCACAGAAGGCATGCAAAAATTACCCATTGGACACTGATAGATCAAAGGAAGAAATAAATGATCAGTGGGGTCAACGCAAAATTACTGCCAACACCCTCTCCACTCTTTCGGGCGGGGGGGGGGCCCACATGTCACGTTTAATAAACGTTTCTGATAACTTGAAATCATCTGATGAGGGAAAAAGGAAGTGGGGGCCTTTTTGACCAAATAGTGGGATTTTGGTTCTCAGCTAGTCTTTCGCTGGCATTTACAAAACCCTGTCAGGTTGCGTTCCCACTTCAGTTACTTGGGTCATTTTTGACCCTAACTGCCCGAAAATAGAGTGTCGCGATTTAAGAGTGGTGCTTTCACTCGTTCATACTAAATCACAGCATTTTTTTAAACCAAACCACGCCCCTATGCAATTTTTGTTGGCACAATGTTCTACAGCACCCTACAGGCTCTTTGCAGCCAGGAAATAACTGTTTTTTAACATGATTCATCGCAAATAAATTTGGAAAGAAAAAATTTTGGGGGAAAAATTAGTCGAATCTGCCAAATCGAATTTTTGAAAATTCTCACCTAATACTATACTTATTTAAATATATAAATCAATAACCCGAAAGTTTCACACACACTAGAAAATTTGTAAGGCGGGGATGGATCCTCGGGACCACCGCAAACGATTAGTTAAGCCACGCCAGGGAGCGGATTATACCCCCCGGGTTTTTACCAAGCCCCCGCAAAGGGGGAGGATTTCGGGCGGCGGCTCCCAGGTCGCTCCCCCCGCGTGATTTGCGCAGGGGGCCGGGTGCAGGTGGTACAGAACGCAACCAAAATCGTACGTGGGCAGGCGGGAAGGTCAGGGCTGGCCAATGGTCTGGTCGGGCGGCAGGAAGGTCGGAAAAGGGCGGCCCAGAGGTTCGGAGTGAAAACGTACAAAAGGTCGGTACACAGAAGGCGAAATACACTTCAGAACCTTTCTCTAAGGCCGAGGCAACAAGACCCAGCAAGGAATGTTTGCCAAGCGAAACCTTAAATAGGGAAGCGCCCGGAATTAAAATTTAACCGGGACGCGGGCCCCTTTTAAATTTTACGAGAACAGGGGGCCCCCGCTGGGGGGGGGGCCAGTGCCTTGGCCGGCAGAGGACGCGGACGGACAGGGAACGAGGCCAGGATCCCGGCGGGAGGGGTTTTCCCGGCCCCCCTGTCCACGTCGGCACCCGCCCCGGCAGGCGCCCAGGGGGCGGCCAGGGGTTGCGCCCCGCCCCGCGGGCCGAGAACGGGCCACCCCCCAGGTCTTCCCCTTTTTTTTGGGCCAAAGGGAAACTTACGAGCCAGATCTTCTTTCAGGATTTTGGGACTCCGGTTCCCAGGACCTCTTTCGGGGCTAAAGCCCCTCCAATCACAAGAAAGAAACTTTTCCCCCTGATGGTCTTCAGTCAAGATGCCCTTCATTCAAAAACATCAGGGGACTTAGGACCGGAGACGGGCAGCGCCCCCTTCTGGGAGAACCGTCAAGACCAGAGGTTTAAAGGAGGGGAGCGTAAAAGGGCTTAAAGGAATGGGAGGATGAGGAGGTCAGAGTTTGTGGGAAACCCCCGGTTTTCCTTGCCGAATTCCCTTAAAAGGTCCCAGAAACCCGGACCCAATTTTTACTGGGGTTTTTGAGGCTATGTATTTAAAAGAGGCCACATTTTTACCCCCCGGGGGAGGAGCGGGGGGGGACGGTCTTCTCCTCCTGTCAGTTTGGGGTCTTATGCGGGCCCTGAACCCGGGAAAAAGGTTGCGGGGCTCTCGCCAGATGACACTATATCTAAACCTGGTTGTCCCGGCGGGGACCTGGGAGGCAGAACCCAAAGGGGAGGGGGGGGCGGGGTATGACCATAGCCCCAAAAGGAAGGGGAACGGCCATCGAGTCGGAGCCCTGATGGTTATATGTAACTGGGCCCGGAAGCAGTTGGGGACATTTGTCCTGGCGTCCGACCAAATTCCGAGAACCCCCCCAAACTTGGTTTACTCTCTCCACCTGCCCATTAGTCGGGGGGTGATACGCGACAGAAACTAGCTTATTTGAAAGGGGGGGGAACATAGGGCACGCCAAAACTTAGAGACAAATTGGACCCCCCTCATGGGAGACAATGTGGGTGGTAAACATGCAGGCGAAAAATGTGATGGAAAAAATGGCCCCAATTGGGGGCGAAGGGGAGATAGGAAGGGCACAAAGGGGGGAAATTTTTGGAAAATAAATTTCAGTGACCACCCCAGATACCAATTTCCCCGGGGAAAAGGGAGGAAGATCCATGAGAAGCCCATGCCTATGGGGTCCATGGAGACTCCGGAACGCAGAGAAGAAAGAGACCTGGGGGGCCTGTGGCGAGGACCTTTTTTTTGGGCCCACATGGTGCAGGAATGAACGAATCCTTGAATTTTGGACGATTTTGGCCACCAGATGTCGTGAATTGGGGATGTAGGATTTCCGTCCCCCGGGGTGGGGGCCAGAAGAAACTATCCCCCCAACCCCAAACCTTCCTCCTGATGGGGGGCACATGGGTTCTCCCCGGAAAAACGACGGAGGTCTACAGGAGCCCAGGCCCACCCTTGGGAAACCAAAATGTGCGAGGCACCGGTTCCTCCCCGGAAATTTCAGAAGCATGGGGAGGGCATCCGCTTTGACATTTTTCTCGGCCGTTCAAAAGTGGATCTTAAAATCAAAGCGGAAAAAAACAAGACCCCGGGGGCCGGGCAGGATTTAAGACAGAGCCGTTGGGGGAAAATTGGAAATTCTTAGGGCCGGGAAAGACAAAAACGGATTCGACTCCCCCCAACAGATGCCACTCTTTCCAGGGCCAATTTTATGGCCAACACTCCCTCTCCAATGGCATAATTACGTTCTGCCAAGAAAAGGTCAAAAAAAAAACCCGCTGTAGGTCTTGCCTTTAGGGCCCTTCTGGGCAGACCCCCCCTGCTCCCACGGAAGAGCATCCACCTCTGGCTGAAGGTCTTCGGTTGGGACGGACCAAAAATAGGTGCTGGGGGAAACGTGTTTCATCGGGAGAAGTTCCCTCGGCAGACGGAGGCCAACATTTAGATTAGCGTTCTTTCGGTGAAGCCACAGGGGGCCCCCAGCGTAAAAAGTTGGGGGCATAAACTGCCGGTAGTATTGGCAATCCTAGAACGTTGAATGCCCGAGACCGACAGTCGGGCCAAACTCTGAATCGCTAGAGTTTTAGCTGGGTATCTTAGCCTTTTATCGGAGACATGTCCCCAAGGAAAGGAAGGCGGCCTGGGGAACCGACACTTCTCCACTTGGGGGGATACGTCACCCCGCAGGCATGTGGGAGGGTGTACTTGTCCCAGGGTCTGTATGCCCGGGGAAAAAATCAGGATATCGTCCAATAAAAATGAGGAGTGTACAGCAAGTCCCGAAAACCGTCTTTGGGCGAACCCCGAAATCGGCGGGGCTTGCATAGCCCAAGGATCACATGATACTCGAAATGCCCGTCCCGGTGTTGAAAGCATTTTTTACTCCCCCCTCTCGAATTCTGATGAGGTTAAAACTCCTCGTAGATCTAGTTTGGGTGAATACCTTGGCCCCACGGGGGCGGTCAAAGAGCTTAGTATCGGGCGTAGAGGGACGATTTTCACCGGATTTTTTTAGCCCTCGTAATAAATGCAGGGATGAAGGAATGTCTTTTTTCTGCGAAGAAGAAGGCCCCAACCGCGGGCGAGGAGGATTGCGTATGAATTTTTTTTAAACAAATTTCCTGTATATGGGCCGACATGGCCTGGGTCTCAGGCACAAGAGAGGTAGACCCTACCCCGGGGGGACTGGTTCCGGTGAGGGGCCCTTTTAAAGGACAGTCATACCCCCCGATGGGGCGGTAGCTTCTCAGCCTGTTTCTCGAAATAATCCCAAAAACCCTGTACTCCGCGGCACCTTGTAGAGGCTTGCACGACTGGGGGAGAGATGGAAACCGGGCTGGTGCCCCCCAAACAAGCCCCGGGCACTCTACCCCCAAGCAGGACTTCGCCGTCCCCAATCAACCTAGGGCGTGACGTTGCACCAGGGGAGCCCCAAAAAACGCCAAGTAGCGCGAGCAGGCGTGGAAAGAGATCTTTTCCGTGTGTAAGACCCCTACACGGAGGGCACAGGGCCGGGGGAAGAACGAAATGGAGTCGCTGAGAAACCCCCATCCGGGGGAGATAAAAACGGCTTTTCCAGGAATCATGGCAAGCGATACGAGACACCCGTAGGCATGGGGTTTTCCCGCAAGCCGGAGTCCAGGAAGGAGAGACCCGAAGAGATAGGGCCCGCATCGTCGTTACCTTCACAGGGAACAACACATGGGAGGAAGACTGAGCACCTAGGGACGCCTCTCCTAAGCCCTGGTGCGGCGTTTCCGACCCTGGGCGCTGCGGACAAATTTTCCCACGAAATGGGCCGACTGGCCCTTTAAATTTAAAGGTTCTCCCCCCACACGGGACAGTTCTG
The DNA here is from genome assembly GCA_025379985.1 of Phyllomedusa bahiana. NCBI lineage: Eukaryota > Metazoa > Chordata > Amphibia > Anura > Hylidae > Phyllomedusa > Phyllomedusa bahiana. The sequence continues at coordinate 22,734 of JAODAL010008005.1, read as the reverse complement.
ACTCCGACAAGTGTCCCGGGCCACCCGCAAAGGGGTTTTTCAGTGGGCATCTGTGGAGGAGGGAGTGGAGTCTCTGGAACACAGGACAGGAGGGAAACGACGGGGGTTTTGTCAATTCCGCTACTGATGGAGCCCCTGTCTTCCTGAAATGCACGTTATGCAGGGTAAAAGATGATTTCACTCAGAAAAAAATGGGAGACCTGCACAAGGGCTCTTTTTACTCTGCTTGACAGACCCTTCTTAAATTGGCACAAAGCGGCATGTTCCAAGACAGCCGGAGGCTAGGGTGCGGAATTGAACCGCATAATCCCCTACGGAGGGTCCCCTTTGGCGTAGGTTTAATAGCGCCGTCCCCGCGGAAGATGCCCGTTGCAGCTCCTCGAAAAGCTGAGAATTTTCAGAGAGGAAGGCCCGTAGGTCTGTGGCACAGGGCATTCCGGTCCCCAAAGAGGGGGTCGCCCCGGCCAGGCCTTTCAGAAGCAGGCCACCACGAACCACCTTTACCTTTTAGGGGAAACTGTGGCCATCACTCCACGTGCATGGAGCACTGCGTAAGAATCCTTGCAGGCTTCGAGCCCCGCGAAAATTGATGGTAGTGGAAGGCAAACTTCGGGCCCACGGGACCCGAGGCGCCCCGGGGGAGTAGAAGTCACCGGCGAAGAGCAGGTTGGCTCTGGAAGCCGGGTTGGCGCACATGGCGGACACTAACCCCGTTGCTGTGTTGTTGCGCGATTTTGCTGCGACTGTCGGGCAACAATGGGGGAGACCGCGAGGCCGGCCGGGGACCTTGGGGGGTCCATGGCTGGATTAACTTTAACGGTGGGTTGGACCCCCTGGACCACCGCAAGCGATTTATTTTAAAGCCGGGGGCGGGGGTCTAATAGCCCCTGGGATTCACCAGACCCGCCGCAAAGCTTGGACTTGGCGGCGTGAGGCTACCAGGGGCGCTACCCCTGACGTGACTTGTTTTGGGGGGGCCATGCCCTGGTACAGGATCGAAAACCAAGAAACGTAGTCGTGGGAGGCAGGAATGCAGGGCTGGGGCAATGGTTCTGGCGGACAGGAGGAAGGTCAGGACAGGCCAGAGGTCGGAGTCGAGAAACGTACAAAGGTCTGGTACAAAAGGTAAGGGAGTACATTCAGGAACGCTTTCTTAAGGCTCGAGGAACAAGATCCCGCAAAAAGATTGCGGAGCGGTCCTTAAATGGGGAAGCGCCCCCTTATCCAATTACCGGGGCGCTGGAGTTTAAATTTACGAGAACACCCGGGCGCTAGGGGGCGGGCACGGTGCCTTGGGGGGGGGGGCAGAGGCGCGGGCGGACAGGGAAAAGGGCCCGGTGAGTCCCCCGGCAGGAGCGGACCCCCAGCTCACCTCGCGGCCCGCGGCGGCACCCGACCCCAGCCCGCGCCCGGCGGGGCGGCCACGGTTGCGCCCGCGGGCCGAGAAGCGGGGCCACCCGCTACACCAATCCTATAAACTCCAACCCATCAGGTTATGAAAACATATTAGTAAGAGAAATGAAATTTTAAAGAAAACCTGAAATAAGTACTCGTAAATGATGCCTATGTAAAGGTCTGCGAAGGCGATAGATGTTGGACTGCTGTATGCGCCCACGAGCAGGCGGGTGTTCACAGTTATATAAGAAATTTTTAAAAAATTTTTCATAAAGTTTAACCAATTTTAAACAGACAGAACTCTGAGGGCTTTTTTGACTTGCAGGTTTTTCCTGTTCAGAGCTAACAATAAAGAAGAAAAATTAAGGGGGTTTTGCCAAAGTAAAATTTACTGGGGAACTTGAAAAATTTAAAAAAAAACTTTTTTCCTCAAACATCATTTTTAAAAATTATCTACCGTTTTTCTTTTACTGTCCTTTATTGTCCATTGTTTTTCAGCTCATCTCCAGGGGATAACCACCCATGGAAATTTCCCCACCTGGGCCCAAAAGCTTCATACCTTCTCCTCTCGGGCACTATTATGTTCAAACCCCAGGTGCTGTCATTCTACTCCCTTCCCTTGTACTCCTTAGTATCAGTCAAAAGGAAATAAATAAAAAAAGAAACCTCAATGGTTTTGTGCTTGATAAAAAGAAAAAAAACCACAGGTTTGGTTCCCGCAGGGATTTGAACCTGGCCCTTTTTTGCTTGAGAAAAAAACTTACCACTGAGTACATTGCAGGCTCCCAATGCTTTACTAAACAGACCTTTTTTTGACTAACAAGGGAAAGGCCCGGGGGTCATTCTGCGGGTCACATGAAAAGCAATTTAAAAAAATCACCACGCCCCCTTCTAGCACACAGAGCTGAAGAGCTGGATGCAGGGGTATGAAAAGAGATTGTGGCAAAACCCCTTTTAACTACGCTTTTGAAAGAGGTTTTTTTGGGTGGGTAAACATTTGCAGGGAAGGACATTTTATGACTAAAGAGAAGCCCACACCCCTTAAGACCCCCATACCCCAAAAAGGGCACCCCTTCTGCACTGAAGAGTCCCTTCTAAAATTTTACAGTGTTAGTAACTTTGTTTAGCCTATGCTTTTACTACACTGCACATCTGCCCTGATATAGTAATACTGTAGATAGAGCTGAAATGATACTACATAGGCCTTCTTTACCCACCCAGTGGCCACCACAATGCGTCGTTCCCTATAGTACCTAAGGGAGTCCCTGGGCAACAGGGTGACACAATCATGCTGCTTGTTTCAGCAACTCAGCGTGCAGGTCACATGACCTAGTGGTAGCAGTGAGAAATCCTGTATTCAGCTGCAGGTAGGAAAAATTACTGAAACTGCTGTGTACCTAGAAGCAATTTCTAATGAACTAAAAGGGGAAAAAAAAAAAGTGGGGGCCCCCTTAAAAAAAAAAAACAATAGCGGTACAAGGGGTGACTTTTTTTTTTTTTGGTGGGTGTTTATTTGGCCCGATACACCAGTATCACTAAGCACATCCTGCACATATTCGCACAAGAAGGTCAGATGTAAATCTGAAGAAGATGAAAGGTACAGTGTACCTCATAGTGACGTCACCGAGCAGGTCTTTCAGTCTTTAGGTGTGGATTACATCTGTCCCAGTTTTGCAGTTGTAGGTAGTAAGGACATTTAGGTCATATGTCGCTGTTACCTTTTCTAAGCAATATTTCCCATCAGTGGAAGTAAACTCAATGACTCTAGAGGGGAAATTCTGTAGCTGTGTCTTCTACCAGCGAACTCTGCGTGAAAAACACCTCCTGTAGATCCACATGAAATATTTGCTTATGTCTACCCGTGACCGTTGCTTTACCGAGATCATAGCTTTCTCTCATATCAATAAAGGATATTAAGGCCTTTGCAACCCATCTCTTTAATGCTCATCACATAAAATAAATCTGGACTATAAACCTTCCGTTTTGTATCTACAACTCATTACTTGCCAAGCTTTTCTCTCTCGATTCCGGGAGGTTTTATACCTGCCCCTAGAAATACCTTCAATCCAATCCAATGTCCATTTTGGAGCAGTGCTTGCATAAACCCCACCTGTTTCATGTCCCGGTTTGCAGAAATCTCACAAAAAAATTAGTCTAGTATGGAGTATGCTAAAACCCCAACGGCACCCGATGGAACCAATTATTGACTACAATGAGGTTCATCCGGTTTCCATCCTGATAGACATCATTTTACAGGAAAATACAGTCCCGCACTGCCTTTTTAATGTATTTTGAACTTTCCCTCCTTTCATTTGATTGGTCAATACTTCTCCATAGGTTATAATGGGTCACTGTCGCTCCTATTCTGATTGGTTGGTTTATGCCGACCAATGAGAAGAGCTTAAAGAATTTGAATTACTGTATTTCCCGGCAATTCTCTATAACCCAATTCCTGATGTAGCGCCGGTCTCGGTGACAAACACGTTGTTAGGGATTTTATTGATGTATGTTTATAGAAGGTTTCAGCTCTTTTTCAGATAATATTTTACACTTAATAAAAACGATTTTTTTAATCATACTCCATGCTGCACGGCGCTGAGAGCCGAGATTTCATTGCCCCGATCTCTCCATAGACTCCAATGGGACAAGTAGCTCGCGCTCTGATTGGCTGGGATAGCCAAGCCCCCGCTAGCTCAACCAATCAGCTCTTTTCTGCCTTTTTACTGTATTTTGAACTGTCCCGCCTTTGAATTTGATTGGTCAATATTTCTCCATAGGTTAGAATGGGTCCCTGTCGCTCCTATTCTGATTGGCTGAGATAGACAATCACCCTCTTGCTTCAACAATCAGATCTTTAATGCATTTTTACTGTATTTTGAACTGTCCCGCCTTTGAATTTGATTGGTCAATTCTTCTCCATAGGTTTTAATTGGTCTATGTCACTCCTCTTCTGATTGGCTGGTTTATCCCGACCAATGAGAAGCGCTTACAGAATTTTAATTACTGTATTTCCCGGGAATTTCCAATATCCAAATTCCCGATGTTGCGCCGGTCTAGATTTTTGGAAAGTGATTTTATTTATGTATTTTTTTTAGTACGTTTGAGCTCTTTTTCTGATAATGTTTTACACCTAATAAAGGCGATTTTTTTATTCATACTCCATACCGCACGGACAACTTTAATGATTTTTCGCTGTTTTCCAGCCTGTCTCGAATCGGAATACATGTTCGGCGCAGTCCTGCACTGCGCCCCACACACTGGCGAGGCGTGGTGAACTTTTCACCGCATGTATGATCGCACCTCCTCGGGTGGCGAATATTAGGCACAGTCCCGCACTGCGCCTAGGTCCCCGCACTGCGCCCCACACACTGGCGAGGCGCGGCGGACTTTACATGGTATGTATGAGCGCACTACCTCGGGCGGCGAATCTTAGGCGCAGTCCCGCACTGCGCCTAAGTCCCGCACTGCGCCCCACACACTGGCGAGGCGCGGCGGACTTTACACCGCATGCATGAGCGCACCTCGGCCCCGACATACATGAGGCGCAAATTTCGCCGGAAAACTGGGGAAAAGGTGCTCTCCGACGTGGCGAGCCTCATACATGTCGCCCAATGTTCTTGAACCAGATTGGGCCCCATCAATATCTAGGCCCCATAGCGGCTGCTATAGCTGCTTGGGCTATAGTTACAGTCATGTACAGAAGCCTATTAGCCAGAGACATTGTGTAATAGGCAACTATTCAGGGGCATAATACATAGCCCTGCTGTAATGTACATTAATATATTGCCATGTATTATAAAAGCGATCAAGCGATCACATAGTCTAGTCCCATAATTGACAGAAAAGAAAAGTTAAACAGTTAAAACAAATGTTTAAACATATAAAAAACAAACACATAACCCATTTCTTCAATAAACACACTTTATTTTGTAAAAAAAAAAAAAAAAAAGTACACACAAAAGGTGTCACCAGGTTGTTATCATTCAAGTCTATCAAATTATTGTGATATTAATCCGTCATAAAAGTAAAAAAAACACATGACAGAAATGCATTGTTTTTGTTCATCCAGACTATCTAAAAATGGAATAAAAAGTGAACTTACATATCCCACAATGGCACCAGAGACAGCGTCAATTTATGCTGCATAGAAAAAGCCCTCACACAGCTCCATCCACAGAATTTTTTTTTTAAAAGTTAGGGCTTTTAAAATACATAAAAATGCTAAATTTTTAAAGTGCCCATTATAGCATATGGATGTGAAGAGGGGCCTGCAAAAAAAAGGCACAGTCTTCAAAAGTGGGTGTAGTCTGTAAAGGGGGGCAACCCTACTTTACCTACACATTTAAACATAATTGGTATTGCTCTGTCCGTAAAATTCCATGCATTATATTGAAAACACCAAGTGACAATAATTGAGGTTCACATATTTATTCAGTGCACAGTAAGGAGATTGATAAGGTGATATGTAATTGCCTCCCAAAGTAATTACAATTTATTAAATCATCTATTTTCATGCAGAATCCCATGCAACATCCTTCTCTCACAGATTATTAGCAACATTTCAGTATTTATTTTCAGTTCTGCAATTTACTGACTTCTGAAAAAATAATTATTCCTATTAGTGTAAAATAGAGAGAGGCGCAGCTATTAAGACTTATATTAGCCCATTAGGCTCAGTGCTTAGTGCCAAGGGTCTGATGCCATCCAATGCCATTCTCAGCGGTTAGGAAGCCTTTCCTATAGACTACTTACATGAATGTTGGCATGAGCCCACATAGTAAACCTCTGATATGTTGAGCTAAAATGATTATCTTTTCAACATGTAGGGAAAGGTAAATGAAGATTATTATCATTTACATTGCTTTTGTTATTTTGCTTTGTTAAGGAGATAAGAGATTTTATCTCTTTTGAGTGCACACACAATTCTCTTGGTCACTGGCCATCTCTTGCACCTCTCTCTTATTTGAATAGCTGGAATCTGCTGTCCATCCATGGTGAGTCATTCCCTGCTGTATGTAGTCTCTAGGAACTGAGATTTTTTAGTTTAAGATAAGGACACGTTTTTACTCCTTAGAGCTCTGTGGCCTTGTGTACTACAGATTTTACATCTCCTGCAGTCATTTCATTGTAAAAGGCTCAGCTAGGTGTAGCAGAGCTGATATGTCAAGAACTGCTATAGACCCATCTACAGCCTGACCAAGAAGTGCGAATTTAAAGCTGCCTGTGACACTGCATGGTGAGACAACCCCTTTAAAGTCATTATTGGACATGTGGGGTTTAATAGTATATCTGGTTATGGGCTCTAAATTGAGTTTGTCTTGTGCAATACCTTCGGGGTCCTGATATGTCAGAGCTTGGATCCACCAAGGGATCCTCTGGTACTCTGGTGACCCATGTGCTAAGAATTTACTTCCTCGGAAAAGAAGAGTTCTGTATAGCTTCATATCACCCAGTAGCATTATGAATTGGACCCACCAGGATTGGCTTCCCCGTTGTTAGATGCATGTTCTGCCTCTATAACACATATGCCTCATGTTCAGAGGAGACTATGTGAATCTGGCCTTTATAACAGAATTTCTGCAAATAAATCATTACTTAAGTAGAGAAAACATGAAGACAGTGGAGTAACTTTAAAGGAATCTATCAATATATATATAACAAGACACTGATCCATATTCTTTTCTTCTAAGCTGTTTTAATTTTCTGATTTTAGATTTGTTTCGTTCTGTTTTCTGTAAATGATTATGGGAGCGGCCATCTTGCCTGCACTGCTTTTAACAGCATTTAGAGAGATGCTTTACAGCAGCTTCATGGACATAGGAGCCTGTGAACAGGAGCAGACCCATTGACTTCTATGGGAGAGTTTTCTAGGCTCTGTGACCTGGGAAGAAGTCAGTGTGCAGGAAGGGGAGAGGGGGGAGCTGTGACATCTCCTATTGTGACTGGTGGATCCTGTGTTATCTATACACATTGGTGTCACCTTTCAGTGTAATCTTGCCTGTGCTGATAATGAGGAGACTGCTGGAAAGTTTTTTCTACAGAACAGGAAGTGTCAGACAATTAGGCCTTGTCTACACAGGACTGGTTTTTGGTTGTATTTTTAACCAGATTTAGTATATAGAGGCCACAAAAATCCGATTGTAAACCATCCCCCTAGACCTCAATAGAAAATCCGAGCTGTAGTGCACACAGCTCGGAATTTCTTGTAACGGATTTGAAAACTGCTGGCTTATAAAACATGTTCTATAATCCGACATATTATGGTGGATTCTAGTACAATTCAATGTTAAAGGACCAGACGAAATTTGAAAACTAACTACAAAATCCGCACCCAAAACAAGCGGTACTGCGATTGTAAAATCCTGTCGGATTTCCAACGGCATTTTACCATTGCCATTTAGACATAGCCTTATTAGGCCAAGTGAAGACTGTAGGATTTCAGGATTTTTTTTAAATATTAATAGTGCTATGAAAAATGTAAAAAAACATAACCAAATATTCTAAAAAAAATGTGTTTAACATAAACACATGCGTTAAATAATAACTCATTTTCTGATGACACATTCCCTTTAAGCTTCTCGGTCCCCCATGCAACTCTATAGCAGGGTACCCCAACTATTACCTAGGGGTACTATTGGGGTAACAGGTAATCATAGGATTCTATTCCAACACAACTATCTTCAGCAAGTGTATTCTGTAATTATTTTGGAATTTTCACCTTTAGTGCTCGCTTTGGATCCTAAATAGTAAACACCAAAAGGACATTACAACAGCTAAGTCTGCACCAAATTAAATTTTGTTACAGCTTTGTTGTGGATGTAAATGAAAACTGAAAAATAAATGGGCCTCATTTATCAAAACTGTCTAACAGTAAGAATATGTGTTGCCCATAGCAACCAATCAGAGCTCATATCAACCAGTCAGACGTCATAGCAACCAATCAGAGCCCATAGCAACCAAACAGAGCCCATAGCAACCAATCAGAGCTCAGATCGAACAAGCAGAGCCTATATCAACCAATCAGAGATCATAGCAACCAACCAGAACCTGGATTTCATTTTTCCAGAGCAGTATGAGAAATGAAAGCTGAGCTCTGATTGGTTGCTATGAGCTCTGATTGGTTGATATGGGCTCTGATTGGTTGTTCTGAGCTGTGATTGGTTGCTATGGGCTCTGATTGGTTGCTATGGGCTCTGATTGGTTGCTATGAGCAACAAAGACAGTCTTTAGGGAATGTTCACCCAACAGAATTGGATGCTGAAAATGTCCACACCGAATCAGTATCGAATCCATGTTGAAAAAACTGCGCCTGTAAGTGCGGAATTCAGAAGAGGATACAACACTGATTTTCAGAGACAGATTTTCAGCCTTCTATGTACAATAGTGTGAGGTGAGGATTTTGCCTCAAAGGCGATGTTCACACAGCTTATTCTGGGACGGATTTCAGCCGTATTGCGCGGTGTATTGCGCTCCAATACGGCTGAAATCCGTCCCAGTCATTCCGGTAATCCACAGTTCTCACAGAGAACTATGGATTACGTCTCCTCTCCCTGCTCGCACAATACGGCAAGTGGGGAGAGAAGTGACATGCTACTTATTCACAGCGTATACGCGCCGTGGATAATGCATGTCTATGGGGCCGGCGGGCTGCCTGCCCCCTCTCTCCGACCCCTTACACACGGCCTAATTGCGGGGCGAAATACGTCCCGCAATTAATGCCGTGTGAACATAGCCTAACTGTTAGACAGTGTTCATGAATGAGACTCTTGCGTTTAAAATCTGCAGCGTTTCTGCAGCAAAATCCACAAAAATAAAATGTAATTGTTGCAGATTTTGTTTCCCCCGTTTAAAATCAATTAGGAAAATCTGCAGGAATTCAAATTGACCTACTTTACTGAAGATTTTTAAACCTCAGGTCAATTTCTGCACGGATTTTGTGTTGATTTTTTCTTTTTTTTGTAGTCTGTGGATAAGATTTCTTAAAAGTAACGCACTGTTGCAGATACGTCATGAGTAAATATACCCTTACTGTACCTCACCTCTATGTGTAGATGGGTGTCCTCTACACCAACCACTGTAGTAGTGATATCGTTATACATAGCATTTATAGTACTAGTATTCCTTTTATGGCCCTTACAAACACCAAACACCTCTAATAGTTTCATCCCAGCGGTTAACAATCTGTTCAACTGATAAGTGCAAACTTGAGTGTATAAACACAGACTTTTTGTGAGCAGGACTGTGGCATAAGAGGACCTAGGACCAATGGATTCTGCTGCTCAGCACCATAAAAAGGGGGCAACACAGTGGCCCGTTTCATCATACTAAGACCCCGTTCATCATGCTTTTGCTCTTCGCTGCTGGTACATGTAGAAATACCGTGGAAAAGGTATTTTAATATTTACCGTAGTGTACCGGTGGTCAGTGTCGGATTGGGGTGTCTGCGGCACACCAGTGGAGTTGATTCTAGTGGGCCCACAAGTGGAGTTGATTCTAGGGGGCCCACCAGTGGAGTTGATTCTCGAGGTCCACCAGTGGAGTTGATTCTTAGGGTCCACCAGTGGAGTTGATTCTTGGGGTCCACCAGTGGAGTTGATTCTTGGAGTCCACCAGTGGTGTTGATTCTTGGTGCCCACCAGTGGAGTTGATTTTTGGTGCCCACCAGTGGAGTTGATTCTTGGGGCCCACCAGTGAAGTTGATTCTTGGGGACCATCAATGGAGTTTTTTCTTGGTGCCCACCAGTAGAGTGGATTCTTGGGGCCCACCAGTGGAGCTGATTTTTGGGGCCTACCAGTGATGTTGATTCTTGGGGTCCAACAGTGGAGTGGATTCTTGGGGTCACCAGTGGAGCTGATTTTTGGGGCCCACCAATTATGTTGATTCTTGGGGCCCAGCAGTGGAGTTGATTCTTGAGACCCATCGGTGGAGATGGTTCTTTGAGTCCACCAGTGATGTTGATTCTCGGGGCTCACCAGTAAGGTTGATTCTTGACACCCACCAGTGGAGTTGATTCTTGGGACCCATCCTACAGGTACTGTACATGACTACACATACTGGATTCTACCTCTTGCTTTCTTTTTTTGCCTTTTTCCATGAAGGCATCCCCAGGCCTGCTATTCTCATGGATTTCCCCTGGCCCACTGAGAGCTAGTCCAAGCCTGTGATGTAACCTTAGGCTTCAATAAATCAAACATAGTCTACCTGTTATTAATTAAGGTCTGTTGTACACCGGTTTATGTTTTATCTGTGGAACAAGAAACTGTAGAAGTCTATGCATTTCTGTTCCAAAAATAAAATGTATACCAGTATATAACAGAACAATGGGTGCACACTGAAATACCTTTTCCATGATATTCCCACATTTACCAATGGAGAGCAAAAAGGTGATGAGAAGGTTCTAAGTAACTTCTGTATCTTAGATGCACTGAAGCCCTTGTTATATATATTAAGCTCTGCTAACTTTTGCAACGTTATACGAGACTGATTTGTTATTAAGGTTGATCAATGCATTTATCTGCAAATACAGTATTTGTCGGGGGTCAACATCAGATCCTTGAGGTCAGTATTTAGTAAGCTCCCAAATTTCTGTATGGTGACAGGAGAGAAACAGAATGTTATCAGTAACTATCTCTCTGCAGGGGATTTGGTGCTCTGTATCAGAAAAATGCAGATTTTACTGCTATATGTATAGATATTAGGAAATCAATCAGCAGAAAGTTTTTGACCTCAGAATAGAGCAATGTTAAAAGATAAAGGAATATTCACTTCTTATAATAACACGGAGTCGAAAGTCATAAATTAAGGGAGTAGTAATAATTTTCTATGTCCTCAGGACATGTCCCATGTGATACCAAAACATGGACGTCTTCACGTGACATCCAGAAATCTTCGCAGAGTGGTAAATCCATGAGAGAAACCTTGGTAAATAAATATTTCCAAGAAATGTAGGAAAGAATAGCCACGTCCTGGTGTGAAGTCATCGGGGTAAGCAGCCAGCTACAGAGTCTGTCATTCTAGGCACGGTCACAAAGTTCACCGGGCAGTGGAGGTACGGACAGATCTGTTCATGGTCCTTCAGAATCTGACTTAAATGTTTGAGTTCATCAGTGAGTTTCCCAATCTCCTTCTTTAGTGAAGAGTTTTCTTGCTCCAGACATTCGTATTCCTGTTACATGAAGACAAAAAACATTATTCTTTTATATTTTTTTGTTTTGATTACAGGATATTTCACAATTATTCACACTGAAAAAAGGTGAAAATACCCACAATTACCATACATTATATAGGTGGTGTGCCTGCAGATACCTTCAGTTACATCATACAGGCAATATACCACCATACACCCTCAGTTAGGGCTTGTCCCCACTGCATGGGTTTTCAGCCGGTTTTACAGACGTTTTTCGGTTTTTAAAACCGTCTATAAACCGGGTGTCAACTTTTAAAATGGACCTTAATGGAAAACCCGTGCAGCGGTCCCCTCTGCACGGGTTTTCCGCCGTGCGGTTTTTTAGACTGCCGGCGGTCCGATTAACATTGAGTATGTTCATTCTTCCGCCCAGTTGTCGGGCAGAATATGAACATCTCAATGTGAGGGGGAGGGCTTTTATCCGCAAATAGCAGAGAAAAGCAGTCCCCCCGCGGCCGTGTGCACGGCCGCAAAACAGAGAAAATACCGGTCAGAATTTCTGACCGGTATCTGCACTGTGCCATGTGAACGGCCCCTTACATCATACAGGCAATATAGCTCCATATACTCTCAGTTACATCATATAGGCTGTATACTTCCATATATCCTCAGTTACATCATACATATCCGACACATATGTGAACCAGGCTTTACATGTGACTTTTACTAATGTGGGCATGAGGTCAGAACTATTACCTTTATATGTACTTTTACTCATTATTATGTTTAGTGTCTGCTGTGGGGCTGATTTTGATTGGTCTTGGATTGTTTAAAAGAGGGGAGGAACCACAGACAAGTATGCTATGACTAAGAAATTACTGGTTCAAAACGCGTAAGCTACTCCTTGTTTCTGGTGCACCACATCATTTACATTACTGTTGTTATGAAGCTTTTTTGAATAAAAGGATTATATTTATATTTGTCTAGTGCTGGAGCAAACCCTTCCATTTGGAATTTTGAACTGCGTTTTCTCGGAGCGAGATCCATGCAATTGAACACATATTAAATACTGGTGAGCTGTCTTTTCTTTTTCCGTTTTCTTGATAAAATGCTGTCTAAAATGGAAAGGTCTCTTTTACCACACAGAAAAGATCCTTAGCAGTTTAGGTCACCAGGAGAGGGCATATGTCACTGCTATCCCCAGCAGTCCTTAGTCCCATAATACAAATATATTTGGATAGGAATATAAGAAGGTTACAGTCTTTCCCAGAATATGTGTCAATGTAGTTTGGCACAAATATCTTTTTCACTTTCATATTCACTTCCCACCTAATAGTTCTTATTTACCCATATTTTTGGAGAAGTAAAGTATTGGTGTAACTGGCTCTAGTACACTGTCCAGCATGTTCTCTTCTCACTTTTCCCATCAATACATGCAGATATAATAGAGCTGGGTCACTTGCTGAAATGGGAGATGTACGGAGCAGAAGTAATAATCCATGGCAGCAACCACTCAGCACAAACGCGAAGGCTGCAAAAATGTAGGCTGCAGACCCTAAACATTGGCAATTACTGAAGCAGTGCACCCTATAAGCCTCTACCCAAGGTGATTAATATAAGAGCAATGAGTCACTTCCTCTCCATAGCTGTCATGGATACTTCTGCGACCCTCACACCGAGTCGCAGGCGCAGCCTCGGACTGGCCCACAGGGAAATAGGGGAAACCCCCGGTGGGCCCCTGAGCATAACAGACCTGGAGTTGTTTTTTAACTGCATATACATGCTCAGAAGAGGCAAAAAGCAAGAGGCAGGGCATAGGAGACAGTCATTTATTGTAGCTGTAGGGTGGGCCTCTAAAACAAACTCCAAGGGTGGGCCAAGAAACAGCTCAACTGGTGGCCGCTAGAATCAACTCCACCTGTGGGCCCTAAGTACCCCAGTCCAACACTGCGCAGGCGCACACATGACCCACTGGCGAGCGCTGCGGTGACCTGCGAGTCGGGCCATGGGGGCGCTCGCTGCACTGGCCTGTTAATTACCTGACCGCGCTCCTGCCGATGTCCCTGCCAGCCAGCGCGTGTCCCTGCTTCCTAGGGCGCACGCGCTGGCTCTGTTACATTTAAGGAGCCAGCGCGCTCTACTTAACCCTGCCCCTTTCTGATTCCCTTCCGGATCTTCAGTGCCCTTGAGCCTACTGAGAAAGTGTTTCCTAAGTCTTTGCGAGTGATTCCATGTACCGCATCGCTTATCTCTGTCTCTCGACCATGAACCATTGCCACTTGTCCTGACCTTCCAGCCTGTCCCCGACTTCGAGTTTGCCTTGCGATTTTGTATTATACTGAATCTCGGCCGCCAGTAAAAGCAAGTCGCATAAGTGGTAGCGACCTGTTAGGACTCCCGCCAAAGCAAACCCAACCTGCCTTGCGTGGGGCTCTGGTGAATACCAGGACCTACTTAGATTCCACTCCCTGGCGTGGTTTATGCCACTGCTTGTAGTGGTGCAGAGGATCACTACTTCAGCCGTTACAATAGTTTTGTGTCCGTGTCTATTGGATTCTATTTTGGCACTTCTGGAAAAGGCTAAGACTTTACAAACAGTTTCTGTGCCAATGCATCTAAAATAAAGAAGCATTGCAAATAATCTTAGAGCAGTGTTCGGCCAAAGACTTTGATGGCATATTAATATGATATGCCATCATAGTCTGATAGGTGGGTGTCCACCTTCCCCTCGGATTGGCATTCAGCTGTTGGTGGTATGGCTATAAAGGAATCTCTCACTAGGAAATACTTCTCTAATCCATTATACCACACAAGTTCATTAAAGGGATCCTCTCAGGTGGACTCTGTAAGGGTAGGATAGCTACACAGCCATATTATATGTAATACTGTTTATTCCAGTTCCTGGCTGACCCTTTTCTGGCAATTTCACCATTCCCTCTAATAGGGAGTTATGCATGCCCAAATATATGGTGACGTCCCTAACTGGGAAACCATGTCCATAGATCATCACCATCAAGTGGCAGTGAATCTTGAGAAAGACCACTTCTTCAATTAAATAGACAAAAGGTGACAACAAAAGGAGAGGGAGAAGAACCCAGTGTTGTAAAAGCAACTCCCAAACAGAGCCACCTGCTCCCACTGTCCCAAGATCTGTGGCTCATGGACTGGACTCTTCAGTCATCTTAGATCCCATGAGTAATGTCGACAGGTGTCAGTCCCGTTTCAAGAGACCGTCAGTGATGATTCCAGCTCCTGAGTGTCAGTTTTTCTGGTTATTGCTCTAATTAGTTCAGTTTTGGTAAGATATCTTACAGATGATGCACTGCTCAAAGCAGGTGGTTTGTGCTGCCCTAACTGAAAGCAAGGTGTGCTAGAAGGAGAGAAGCCGAGCTCTGTGATACAGGTATGTGCAAAATAATTGCAGTCTAACATCAGTAATATGTTTAATTACTATTTTGTCTGAGAACATAATACAACATGGTCAAGAATTCAAGAGCAGGTATAGCCGGGTAAGGGGGCAACCAACAGAATCAACCGTCATGACATGCGCGCTGCAATCTGGTGCAACTGACTCATTTAATGAAAGGGGGTGTTCAAATAAATAGCAGTGTGGACTTCAGTGAGTGAGGTCATTCATTCTGTGAAGAAACAGGTGTCAATTATGGCCCTTAGTTAACTCCTTAACCCACCTGGACGTATGGGTACGTCCTGGTGGCGTTAAGGAGTTGTGCAGTGGGATTGCAGCGCGACTCTGTTACACAGCCACCGGGTGTTAGCGGCTAACTGCAGCTAACACCCGACGGGTACAGCACGGGGGGGCGTCGTCGTCTAAATGAATGAAAAATGGTGCCGCGCACCGTTCTTCACTCCGATCGGAGTCCCTGCAGCGGAACTGCGGGGATTCTATGCCTGGACATAGCAGCAGGAAGCCTAGTGAAGGCCTCCTTCGCTGCCAAGTTCTCATCTGCCCCACTTCCGGCACCAGGCAGGAAGTGGGGAAACCGCCATCTTGGTACACCCTAATGCATTGCATAGACATGTATAAATGATCGCACCCCCCTAGTGGTGAATTCCCCTAGGGGGACTCATAGTGAAAGTTAAAAAAAATTTTTAAAGTATAAAAAAATGTAAAAAATAAAAGTTCAAATCACCCCCCTTTCACCATTTTACAAATAAAAGAAATAAAATAATAAATAAGTTAGACATAATTGGTATTGCCACGTCCGTAAAAGTCTGATTTATTAAAATATAACATCATTTCATGTCCTATAAAAATTGGAATAAAAGTGATCAAAAAAGTCTCTTGCATTCCAAACTGCTAGCAATGAAAAGTGCACTTTAGCCCGCAAAAAATGCACCCTCACTGACGTCCGTAGGTGTTAGTACAAAAAAGTTATTGGTCGCACAAAATGGCTCCGCCGCGCAAATTTCAAATATAGAAATTGTTTGGAATTTTTTTTTACGCCACCAAAACATAACAGAAACCGTACATGTTTGGTATTGGTGGATGCGTATTAACCTGTAGAATACAGATAACTCATCACTTTTACCGAAGATTGAACGCCGCAAAAACAAAACTCCTGCAAACATGGCACAAGTACATTTTCTTCACATTTTGCCCCACTAGAAAGTACAACTTGTCCCGCAAAATAAAAGCCCTCATACATCTATGTAGGTGGAAAAATAAAAACGTTATGGCTTTTGGAAGGCGAGGAGGAGAAAAATGAAGAGTAATATTTTTTTTCTTTGGAGGGATTAAAGGGTTAATGAAGGAAGGAAGCCAATGTTGTACCTGCTGGTTTTAGCCCATTCTCAGTGAGTATGATGGGTCATTCCAGACATTGTGCCAAAGGAGAAAGAACTGTGATCAAGAAGTTGATTGGAGAGGGCAAAACATATCAAGAAGTGCAGAAACAAATTGGCTGCTCAACTAAAAAGATCACCAATGTTTTCAAATGGCAAAACCAGAAACACGTGGTAGGAAAAGGAGACTTCAATCCGACTAGATCATAGAACAACAGGAATGGCGAAGATGCATCCAATGATTAACTTCAGGGAGATCAAAGAAGATCTTCAGTTATTTGTGCGGACTGCAACTATCAGAAGGCGCCGATGTGAAGCCAAACTATTCGCTAAAAACCCTTACTGAAAAAACACAGATCTTGAAAAGGTTACAGTTTGCCATAGAGTACATTGAATAAAGAGAAGCGGCACAACATCCTATGGAGAGATGAGAGCAAGATTATTCTTGATAGGGATTAGATAACAGCAAGGTATGTCTGCTATCCTCAATTTAATTAATGCTTCAGCCATTTTATTAGGGCGCGTTTACACGGCATAGGACAAATACCGGCCGGGTTGTGATATTTCGATCGTGTTTTCATTTGGATGTGAATGTGCAGGACTCCCAGTGCCTTTGTGTATATGGAAATAATTGCTATTGTGAGGATTGAGCTTCTTCTCATTTGTTTGAAACACACTGCTATTGATTTGCACATAACTGTATATAGGGTTTTATGATAGAGCAGAGATGCATAGCCCTGTGATATATGGAGTTATATGATAGAGGAGAGAAGCGGAGCTCTGTGATATATAGGGCTATATGATAGAGGAGAGAAGCTGAGCTCTGTGATATATAGGGTTATATGATAGAGGAGAGAAGCTGAGCTCTGTGATATATATGGTTATGTGATAGAGAAGGTGAGCTCTGTGATATATAGGGTTATATGATAGAGGAGAGAAGCTGAGCTCTGTGATATATAGGGTCATGTGATAGAGGAGAGTAGCTGAGCTCTGTGATACAGTATATAGGGTTATATGATAGAGGAGAGTAGCTGAGCTCTGTGATACAGTATATAGGGTCATATGATAGAGGAGAGGAGCTGAGCTGGGGCTTAACTACTGCCTACTTAGGACCAATCTACCTATCTATCTGTAGCCTACCTATCTAACTGAGACCTGCCTAACTACTGCCTACCTAGGACCAATCTACCTACCTGAGGCCTATGTACTGCCTATCTACCTACCTGGAGCTGGACGTTTTTTAGCCTGTGTGTACTGCTGCGGCATTGTCCTTGCTAATAAAGTTATTCATGTTCACATTCATCCGGATCCGGACGCTTTGTGCCACTGTTTGGAGGTACGCTGCTGCCTGCTTTGTATATACAGTCTGTAGAGCACCTGTGTACACTGGTACCTACCACTATATGGCGGTACTATTGGTATTTGTATACTGATCAGTAATAGTGTAGGAGTATTATTCAGCCACTATATGGCAGTAATATTGTTCTTTGTATACTGATCTTTAATCAGTAATAGTATAGGGGTATTATTCAGTCACTACATGTAATTTGTGGTTGTGTTCTGGCAGTATAATCAGGCCCTTATGTAGTAATGTTATTTGTAATGTTAGTTTGGGTATAGTGGGATTTGTTTGGTAGCAGTATGATGGTGATATGTACGGTGAGGTATTTGTCCCTTGTATTAGCTAATAACTGCATGTCCCGGCAAAGGTTTGTGGTTGGGGAGGGGGGTGAGGAGGGGGGCAAGAGGGGCCCCATCCAAAAGTTTGCTATGGGGCCCAGGCTTCTCTAGTGACGCTTGTAAAAAGGCAAAGAAAAGGTCAGCTCACCCACTAGTATCCATGACACCTGCCAGGTTCGCACGTATCCCGTCCGGAGTAAGACGTAAGAATCAATTACAAATCCAAATTGAAGGCTGATACAGCGATTTCCCCACAGGAGTCCAGAAAGGATTAAAACTTAATGGAATTTATTGTTTCTTCATAAAATAAAACAGGCTTCCATAATGAGTTGGTTCCAAATTGTAGGAGCTGACGCGTTCGAGTGCTACGCATCTTAATATAGCATATCCATACAGTGCATCATACCTGCATATAACCTTATACCTAAAATTAAAATATGCCGCTCACCTGTAGTTAGAGCCCAGTGACCGAGACCGGGAGTCCTTCAGCTTCCGGGACGCCAAGTCCCCGGGCGGAAGTGACGACATGACATGGCAGAAGACCAAGGAGAGCAGTCTGGGGTATGGCAAGAACCCGTATTCACAGGTACTAGAGCGATGAGACAATAATAATCATGCAGATTAATTAAAAAACAAAAAAGCAAAAAAACGAGACGTGGTCTCTTTTGCACAATATCAAACTGTCTGGAGAAATGTACGAAAAAGAATAATCAATTAAAACCCCGATTTGAAAAAAAAAAAAATGTATATATATGATTATTGTAATTAGTTTTTTATGTTTCTGTATTTGTATGTATTCAGAATATTTTTAAAAAGTTTTTTGACATTTTTATATTTTTAAATAGTGGAACATTAAAATTCTCTTTTTAAAATTCAGCCTTGTGGAACAGGGTGTTTAGTGTTAATATCCAGATTGCTTCCCCTTCATGTAGGATGTGTTTTTTTCCTCTTCATGTTTTTTGATTTTTTCAAAACTTTATCCCCAAAAGCCCATTTGGATTAGGCAATGTATCTCTCTAAAATGATTAGATAATTTGCCCTATTTCTGATGTGTTTGGTTTTATCTTAAGGTGCTCTAAAAACCCGTCCCTTTTTAATTTTCTAGACGTGTTACCCACATATTGCAGGTTCACAATGAAAATCTCCCAGGTAAACCACATTAGTTGAATTGCAGTTCATATAATGTTTTATATCTTTTTTGTGGATCCTTTTTGTTAGAGAAATTTTTTCCCGGATGAGGAAAAGGCAAGTGCGACTGGATTGTGCCGCATTGAAGAAGCTTTCCGATCAACCATGTAGTACAAGGTAACCTAGATGTAATTAGATTTGGAGAAATCTTATTCCCCTATGGTACAGGCCTTTTAGTACAACTCGAAAACCCATGTGACAAAATTTGTTCCAGAGTAGAATTTTCCATTAATATAGGAAAATCTTAAAAAAAAAAAATCTTTAATTTGTTTAAAATTTGGACTAAATTTTAAAGACTAAAGTACATTTCGTGTCCTTCCTTTATGTTTTTGGAATTAAACCCCTCTTTCTTCTGGTTTCAAAATATTTCTCTATTCCTTTTTCCAAAAATTTTAGATCCGGGTTAACCCCCCTGAAAAAAAAAGGGAATTAATTTTCCCATATTAAAAATATTAAAAAAATGTAAAAAAATACTTTTACAATATTTAAAATAAAAAATTATACAGGAACATAAAAAAACAAATTTAAGTAATCATATTATACATTTTTTTGTTTTTCAGAATCGGTATATAATTGTATGTATTCTATTATCTATGTACATTGCTCTCTGATCATTTTGATATTGTGCAATAAGAAAATTAGTCTCTTTTTTTTTTGCTTTTTTTTTTTTTAATTAATCTGCTGATTATTATTGTTTTCATGCCTCAAAGTACCTTGAGATACGGGTTCTTGCCAGTACCGAGACGTGTCTCTTGGTCTTCTGCGATGTCATGTCGTCATTTCCGCCCTGGCACTTGGCGTCCGGGAAGCTGAAAGGGCTGCGGTCTGGATCACTGGGCCTTTAAATAAGGTGGCGGGGAAATTTTAATTTAGGTATTAGGTATATATGAGGTTGAGACTGTTGGTATGCTATGATTAAAAGTGCGTAGATCGAAAAGCGTCAGCTCCTCAAATTTGGAACCAACTCTTATGGAAGCCTGTATTATTTTTTTTGAAGAAAAAAAATAAATTTCATTAAGTTTTTTCATTCTGGACTCCTGGTGGGAATCGCTGTATCAGCCTTCTATTTGGATTTATAATTGATTCTCTAGTTACGCCCCTGGGTTATATGATAGAGGAGCTGAACTCTGGGACATATAGGGTTATATGATAGAGGGAGAGAAGCTGAACTCTGTGATATAGGGGGTTTTGATAGAGGAGAGGAGCTTTTAGCTCTGTGATATGTAGGGTTTATGATAGAGGGAGAAGGCTGGCTTGATATATAGGGTTTTATGTAAAGGGGGAGGGGTAAACTCTGTGATATATAGGGTTATATGTAGAGGGAGAGAAAACTAAACTTGGGACTATAGGGTTTTATGATAAGGGAGAGAACGAACCTGTGATATTAGGGTTATATGATAGGGAGAGAGCTGAGCTCTTGATATGTGGGGTTATATTATGAGGAAAGAGTGAGCTCTGATTTAGGGTTATATGATAGGGGGAGGGGAGCTGGCTCTGTGATATATGGATTATATGATAGGGGAAGGGCTGAACTCTGGGAATATGGGTTTAGATAGGGGAGAGAAGCTTAGCTCTTGTTATATAGGGTTTATGATAGGGAGGGGAGGAGCTTGATATATAGGGTTATATATAGAGGTAGGAGGAGCTCTGTGATATACGGGTTAAATTGATGGGGGAGAGAGAATGAGCCTGGATTATGGGGTTATATGATAGAAGGAGAATTGAGCTCTAAGATATATAGGGTTTATGATAAGGAGAGAAGTGATTTTTGTGATATTGGGTTATATGATAGAGGAGAGGATGAGCCGTGATATATAGGGTTATTGATAGGGAGAGAAGTGAGCTCTTGTTTTGGATTTTATAAATGAGGGGAGGAGCTGGGAGGGGACGGGTTTTAAAGAAAAAAGTAGGAAAACCCCGATAAGACCCCTTTAAAGAGGACGGAAGCCCTGTTATATGCCCACATACAGCTTTCCCCGCATTAGCATGTGTACATAGCAAACTGTCAATTATTGTAAGTGAGTGGGGTAAGCAGGACTTTTACTTTCTCTTTCAGGACTCCTATCAGAATTTATTTTGTTATTTTCGAGCTTTACATTATATAAACCCATATATCCGAGGCCTCAATTTTTCCCACTTTGATCTCCTGTCTAGATGGGGAGCTTTTAAAATCCCCTGACGGGTTTTGTTTAAAGAGGGAAGTTTTCTTAAAGGGTTATGAAGAAAAACCCCTTTCCCCAAAATTGTGAACTAGGCTTGAGTCTTTTTTTAACAGCTGCTCACATTCAAGAGGGCTAGAGCGATCCTTCTATTACATGGACCACCATTTATCCAATGGCTGCCATATAATACTATATTTCCCCTAAAGGGGGCTGGGAGCAGGACCGGGATTGACCATCTTTATTAAAGTAGTTGCCTCTAATGAGACAACCCCTTTATGGTTAATTTTGTTTTGCAAGTTTTGATGCCCTTTTGTTTCTTGTGGGCCAATATTAAAAAAAAAAAAAATTTAAATTTTTTATATATATTTTATAATTTTTTTTATATTTATAATAAATTTTTTTATTTATTTATATGCGTAAAAAACCTCTTTACCTGGTGCTTTTCGTTTTGTGTCTGTTTTTTGCGGCTCCTCTGGGCGGCTACTCTGTTTTTCTCCCGTCTTCGTACTTTTCTGTAATTTCTCTGAGCCCTGAAAGAAAGACGTTTTTATTTAAAAAAGCCCCTAATTTTAAATTGTTTAGGTATTTTAAAAAAGTTAATTTTGGGATGGGGTTAAAACCCGGATGATTAGGGAGGGCTGGCTAGATAAATTTGACAACTTGGTGGTAAGAAAGAGGTGGAGAAAATCACACTACATTTGTTTGGCATCTTCATTGAGATTTTCCTTTTCTACATATAAGGGTCTATAGGCACAAAATCGAAAAATAATTTAATTTCCCTCTCATTTCTACATGGCTTTGTAAATCATGTGAAAAATGTAAAAAGAAGCCTATGATAACTAGTTCTGATCTTTTAGGTAGTCCCTAAAAAGGGAGTCAAGGAGCCAAGTATTAGATTGGTCCATGAAAGGTTTTTTGGTTCTTCTTCCCTTGGTAGGTGACAAAGAAAGGGTTTTTAGGACTTTCTCTAATAGGTGGTGACAAAAAAGGTTGTGGATTTTCTAATTTGGGAGGTGACAAAAAGGATGTGGGGCTTTCTTTTGGTAGGTGACAAAAAGGTATGTAGGACTCTTCTCTACATAGGTAGGTGACAAAAAGGTATGTAGGACTCTTCTCCCCCTAGGTAGGTGACAAAAAGGTATGTAGGACTCTTCTCCCCCTAGGTAGGTGACAATAAAATTTTTTAAGATGCTTCTTCCGTAAACAGGGGATAAGAAAAGTAGGGAGGGGGTTTTCTATATAGGTAGGTGACTGGAAGGTATGTAGGACTCTTCCCTTCGTAGGTAGGTGACAAAAAGGTATGTAAGACTCTTCTCACTCTCGGTAGGGGCCTTGAAGGTATGGAGGTGTTCTCTCATAAAACAGTTTTGGAATTACGT
>JAODAL010008004.1:0-121017 GCA_025379985.1 Phyllomedusa bahiana | reverse complement strand
GAGAAGTTGATATGCCGTTTAAAAAAATAGAGGCTACGATAAAACAGAGCTTAGAAGAGGGGAATGGATGTTTCAATGATCCCTAGAGAGAACCTCCTAAAAACCCCAAACAACAACAAAAAAAAAAGGTGAGGAAAGACCAGCAATCAATTTACATATCGCCTAATGATAAAATCAGGGCTTTTTCAAACAGGAAATACCCAAAATATTGGGGGATATTGCGTAGCGACACAAAGGTGGGGGCACCTTTTTAAGGGAAGCACCCCCCAGGGTGTCCCAAAAGGTAGGACCCTAGGTCAACAACTAATTTCACACCTAAAAAACTAGCTAATAAGAAAAAAAAGAAACTATTAAGCCTAAAGTCGGGCCCTTTTCCCCTTTTTTAAAATTACCAATTGTTCTTGATTTAAAAGGGACTCATAAACCACCCTTTAAAAAGGGCCATAAAGAAAAAAATCAAAGGATTTCATCATGTAAAAAGTGGGGGGTTTATATATTTTTTTTAAGGTGCCCCTGGGGGCGAGATTGTGGGCAGACATCGGATGTATTAGGTCAGAATCAATGAACATAAGTCGGTATTAGAAGCTATAAAAAAAAAACTAAAACCCTAGTGATGAGCTTTAGTGTATCAAAAGATGTCGACCCCCCCAAAAAAACTTTTGGGGAAACGACCGGGGCTAAACACTTCGGGGAAGCACGGAAGGGACTTATGCGAATTTTGCGCTGGTGCTTTTTTGAAAAAGTTTTATGAAATGAAAAACGCATCCCTGACTAAAAAATTTATTTAAAAACGTAGGCTTACTGGATCAGGGAGCAGAGTCATTATCCCGGGGGGCCCTCAAGAGAGCCCAATTGCGAGTTTTCCCTTTTGAATTGGGTTACGAACAGCATGAGATGGTTTCCACTGTTTTGCCTGAGTTATTCTTAAATATTTTATTTTTCGTGTATTTCTTTGTGTGTTTTTTTTTTTTTGTGTGTGTTTTTAAAGAGTTAGAATGAGGGTAAACGCCCTTTACCTATTTAAGGAGTGGCGTATATGATATGTCGTGCCCCGAGGAAGGGGAGGAGTTTTTTCCCCGAAACGTTGCACCCCCGAGTGCGCGTGCTACCCTCATTGCGCCTCTCTGCTTGGGGCCCCGGCGTCTCCCAGATCGAGCAGGACTTTTTCCTTGAATTTTTTTTAACGACCCGGGGGGTCGCAACCTAAACGTGAGTAATGCTATTTCCATTCGTCCCTTTATTGTCATGCTGTTATCACGGTTGAATGCCTGAAAGTGGATGTCAATTTTAAAAGTGCTTCATTTAAGTGTTGAAATTTCACAAGTTAGCTCACCACAAAGCCCGCACCAGTCCACTCACCTATAGCAACACATTACCCACAGGTTACAACTCCCAATAAACCACATCCCACCATTAAATTTTAAGGAATTTGCTAAAACTCTTCGGGATACTGGGGTTTCTTAGGGCAAAAAGGGAAAAACTATCAAAGTTTTAATCTTTAATAGCAAGACTGTGCTTAGTTACACAAAAAAGGGACAGTAGGTATAAAAAATAAGGGATAAAAATAATGAAAAACAGACCTTTTTTCCAATTTTTGGTAGCTAAAGATTTGGGCTGAGAAGCACGCAGAAGAGTTGGATAGACCGTGCTTAATGCCAACTCCTGGATCTGACAAGGGGTTTTCCCCTCAAATGTTTTTAAGATCTCCAAAAAAAAAAAACAGCCCCTCCCCTGTTTAGGAACAGAGGGAAGGGCCAATTCCCATAAGGTCCCCCTAGAAAATTTTCAAAACCCCCAAATTTCCCCCAGTTGAATTTAGCAATCCGGGCTACCAAAAACAATATGACATTTTTCATAATTTGGCCGATTTATTCCTGTGGTTCCCTTTAAAGCCTAAAATTCTTTTGCATGAAGCAGTGGGTGTGGCTGGGTTTTTGGGGTCTAATTCATAACTGATTTATGGAAAACATGGTTAGGGCCCAAGATTTGCTTGATGTATAATATTTTTCTTTGTCCATGCCGTTTTGCTTTACTAGTTGTTGATGGTGAGGGCTTGTTATTTTCCTTCCGCTTTTTTTTACTTAACATGTCCCTGCTAATTTAAACCACAAGGGTCACTAGGATGCGATTATAAGATGTTGCAAACACAGGAATCAAAAACAAAATTTCCATAAACAGACATGATAAAGTGGTATATCACACACAATGTTTTATACAAAAAAAATTAAACAAATTTAAATTAAAATTTTACCCCAAGGTTTATTAAAAAAAAGTATTTCTTCCTTTAAAAAATTATACTTTTTTGCAGTATGATGTTTTCCCAAAACCCTATAAAATAAGTACAGTTAAAAAAAAGGTATCCAGCCCACTGTCACGGGTGGGCCCGCAAACCCCCCCGGGCGCGGGCAACCCGCGGTCTCCGCCAAAGCGGCCCCCGCCGCCCGCATGTGGGGGCGGTGGGCGCCTCCCCCGGGCCGGCCCGGCTCTCTCCCCTCCCCTTCCCGGCCGCGGCCCCCTTTTGTTTGTCTCAGGCTCCCGGCGCCCCGCGTCCCCCGCCCATCAAAGGCGCGGCGCCCCCCGGAAACGCGAGATTTAAAGGGCCATGCCCGGGAAATTGGGGTTTTTTTCCCGGTAAAACTCCCCCTTATTTAACCTGCCCTTCCTGGGGCCCGTTCCCGGGATCTTTAGTGCCATTGTTGCCAAAATAGAAAAAGCTTTAAACCCCCTTTTTCCCTGATATACCTTTTTCCCGACCTTTAGCTTCCTTTCCTCAAACCCAAGCTTTTTAGCCGCCTGCCCGGGCCCTTTTGGGGCCTGCCACGACCACGAATCTGTGCCCCCCCTGCCCTGCCTTCTCCCGGTCCCCAAATACGAGCCTGCCTGACATTCTGCACCACGCTTTCCCTTGGGCCTGCCACCGCAAGAAAGCCGCCCAGGGGGGAGATTCTGGTAGCCCCCCGCAGCAAGTCCACCCCCGTTTTGGGCGGCGGGCTCTGGTAAAAACCCCGGGCCCTACTTAAAACCCTTCCCTGGCGGGGTTACCCCCATGGTTGCGGGGGGCCCAATTTTGGATCCCTTCTCGTCCGGGAAAGTGACAGTCAAAAAATACCAATAAAATGCCAAAGGACATGCTTTTCATATACTTTTGGGGCCTACGGAAGTCTCTAGTCCATGAAAATGGGGACTTTTTTCAAAATGAAAGTACCCGGGGGAACAAAAAAAATTTGCTTTTGGGAAAATTTGGAAACTGACTCCTTAGTTTTTGGGCCCCAGTGAGTAAAGCTGTATGTGCCCCAAAAAGATTTACTTTATTGCAAAATACAAATCCGGGGTTTTTACAATGTTACATGCTTTTTTCTTACATCTGATAAAAAAAGGAAAAAAAAGATTTTTAACTCTTTCACTAAAATTTACAAAAATTTGATGAAATTTTCTGCTGTGAACGATGTTTGGAGTGGATTTCAGTATATGGTGGTTCCTGGCTGTTAATAAAAGTTGAAAACCCTCTGTCAGGGGCCGGGATCAGAAAAAAATTAGATAACTCAGTTTTCCAGGTTTTTTAATGATTTAATAAAAATTGTAAAACCCCCCCAAACAGCATCCCCCCTTTTCCCCCATTGTTCATATAACAAAAGCAATAAAAATTTTAGCTTAATTGGTATCCAAAAAGGGTCTTTTTTTGGGCCCCCAGATCTACAGGGCCAGACAAACAGGGGCCCCCTGGCACTGAGCCCCACCAATTTTTGCCCCTGCTTGCTGCCGACCCAACCCTCCGGCACCCCCCTCCCCAAAGGGAAAAAGTGCAAACACAAGACTGAAAAAAAAATAGCAGAGTAGCTGGGGGGAAATTGGGTCAGAAACCAGGAAGAGAAAAAGTACATAAACGAAAAACAGAAAAGTAAGTAAAAAGGCAGCCAAAAGGTAAAAAAATTTCCAAGTAAACGCAAAAGGTTTTACAAACCCCCACAGCTCAACCCAAAAGGGCCATCACCAGAACAAAACTCCAGCAAGGGGGTTTTTAAACATAAAAAAGTCTGGGACCCTGTCCAGTGTGGGGTTTGGGAAACAAGCTCCCTGACATCCAGGACACAGGCCTGAGTGGAAAAGATGTCTGTCAATAAACCCTTTTTGTCTAAGTCCCTTAACTCGCACAATTCCAGCAGCAGACGATGGGGCAGAGAACTTTTTAAATTTATAATTTTTCAGAAATGACAGAGCAGTGTTCAGACGGAAACACAGAAAAAAAGAATACAATACCAAATCAGGGGCCAGCGGGAATTTGCCCCGAGGTCCAATCAAGGTGCAGTCCTGACAACTGTAAATGTCTAATCTAAAAAGGGGGGGGGGGGGGGGGGACATTTTATTAAGTTGGGGGCCCGGGGGCAAGAAGTGACAGATGAGTTTTTAACAAGAAAAAAGGGAAGTTTTGGGGAAGGGGAACAAAAAATAAATATTTTAAAAATTATACAAAATTTAAAAATTAGAGATCTTTTCCAAGATTTATTTATACCCGGGACTGTTTTGGGAGAAACAAGGGGGCTTTCCTCTCTACCCCAAGAGAAAAAATGTTTTTACATAAACATCAAAAAAAAGGGATTTTTTACTGGTAGAGCTTTGAGAATATGGAAAATCTCTGCCAGAGGGGAAACCTTTTTCCCTGGGAAAATTTTCCCAAAAGGCAATGTTCCCCAAAAACGGCTCTTTGGGGGGCGGAATTTTCGGGGGGGGATTTCGACCCACAATTACGCCGGCAGCCCGGGGCAGCGGTTTGGGGGGGGGGGCCGGGAGCTCGCCAGCCCCATAAAGGGACCCCAAATATTTTACGGCGCGCAACGCCGTTTGATAAAGTGCATTCAATTTCTCCCCCCGCGGCGGATTCAACCCAGCGGGGAGGAGAGACGGAAACCATTTGTTCTCTATGAGAACGTGGGTTACCGTATTTTACTGGGGGGATTGAAGACTTTACGGACCCCATCAAAGAATTTCATTCAATTCTTTGGTCGCATTTCCCCAAGACGGACCCCACAAGGGGGGGAAAAAAAACAGCGGCGATCTGTTCCCTGTGAAAGCCCCCTGCGTGTTCCTCGCTGGCCCGGGAAATTTAAAAAGTCCTTTCTAATTTTTAGATGCGTCTCTGGGGGCCATCCTTTGGTCCCCCGGGAGCCCTCCCAAAAAGTTATTTGATACGGAGGCAAAAATCCATGTGGGAAAAAGCCCCTTTTACCACTAGGTTAAAACAAACCCCAAACCCCAGAAAAGCTATGCAGCTAAGCTTTTCCCCCCCATAAAGATTTTTTCTGGTCTCCCCTGTACATTATTGGGTGCATTAAAAGGGGCTCAAATTAAAAAGGGCCAAAGTTTTTCCCCAAAAAAAAAGTCCCCTTTTACTGCTTTGTAGAAAAAAAAAATAAAAGCGTTATGGTTCTTTGAAGGCAGGGGGAAAAAAAAACGCTTTAAAATAAAAAAATGAAAAGGGTTTGTGCTGATCGTTTTGGGGTTAAACCCTGGGAAGGGGTAGCTTGATAGTTCAAGGCCCATTGGAAATTTAAAAATATTGAATTTTGTAAATGTGGTGGAAACAGAACCTTTTAAAAAAGGTATGAAGTGTGTATTGTTCACTTTAAAATCTTTTAATTTTTTTTTTTTTTGTTCTGTTAAATTTTCCTAAACCAGAGATGGGTCAAACAAAAAAATTTAATTTATGATTTTCCCCTTTTTTTTTAAGTAGGGGTTTTTCAATTTAAGTAAAATATCAAAACCCAGCCTAAAAAAGGTCCTTTACTTACCTCGAAAAATTAGCGGGTTTTGCTTTTTAATTTAAATTTGTTCCTTACCAATTGCTTTTTAGGGTCTAATTTTTTGGGAAAATTTTCCCCCTGGGGGCCTTTCTAGAGTATGTCATTTTCATTTACATGCCGCGGGGAAAAAGTACAAAATTTTAAAAAGGGCAACAGTCTACAGCCAAGCAAAACCTTAAATTTTCCCTTTTTTCCCCCACTATATTAATTAGTTTTTTTCTAGATTTGACATTTACTTTACAGTAGGATGCTTTTAAAACAAGCAGAAATATAAAAATAAGACAA
The DNA here is from genome assembly GCA_025379985.1 of Phyllomedusa bahiana. Lineage (NCBI taxonomy): Eukaryota > Metazoa > Chordata > Amphibia > Anura > Hylidae > Phyllomedusa > Phyllomedusa bahiana. The sequence goes on along the minus strand of JAODAL010008004.1, from coordinate 114,934 downwards.
AAAAGGGACAAGCATTGATATGGGCTACTCATAGAAACCCAGTACCACTTAAAAAGAAAGCAAATGTGTTTCAAGAAGAATTTCATCTCAAAATCTGCTTATCCTGTGATGACAAAACAGATAACTTGGGGTTGTTACCCCCATGGTTTTCCAAGGGGGGGGCCACAAGCGTTTTTTAAATTTATTTCAAACCTGTCCCTTTTTATGGTCCGTCTGTGGGGAATTTTTATAGCATTGAAATTTGAATATCAAAACCTTATTCACAGGGTTTCTTATTTTCACTTCATGAGAGCAGAAATCTTTCTAAAGGCAAAAAGCTTTAAAAGCTCAAACGAAATGAGTAAATTTTCTCTCCTTTTTTAGCGAAAAAAAACTCTTTCTCAAAACGCTGCAGTAATCTGTGGTGGCCCGGGAAATGTGGAGTCAGAGTCGTTAGAAACTGACTTTGACTACAAAAAATATATAATAAGTTGGTACAGTTAGTCTGATGCAGTGCCAATAGCAAGAGGAATTGGGTCTTGCCAGTGTTCCTGCTCCCATATCTCCAGCCTCATCACATCGGGAGTTTAATTTTGAAAAGTATTTGGATGCCATGGAGCAGGTAAAGTGTTGCCACAGGGGAAAAGATTCAGCTTCCATAGCAAGCAGATTGACCAGATTTCAGCAAAAATTTTCACTTGCTTTCAAAGAAGCAGAAGAGTTCAGCCGTTCATCAAAACTGACTGTGCCTTAGGCAGTTTCTTTATAACCTGAGATAGTTAGAGATGTTCCCCCTGTGGTCACTGCTTTGCCACCAACCCAAGTTATTGTAGAGAGGCTGTTCTCTAGCCTGGAAATAATGAGATCAAATGTGAGTTAATCTATGACGGAAGATCTGATGGAGGCGATACTATTACTCAGAACAAAACTGTTTTTCCCACTTACTGCAGTGTTTTGCATATTTACAATTTTTTAAGTTTTTTGTATTCTAAAGTGGTATCCTATAAATATATTTTACACCGACAAGCAGAAGGGTAACAATGTTTTGAACTTTTGATTTTCAGGCTCCATATGTCACCATCCACTACAGCTTTCAATGTGAGACTACCATTATTTTTTAGACAATCATCTTAACTATCTCATACGTAACTTTGACCTGAACTATTTAGCATATGCTTAGTTCTGCAGATTCTTGTCATGTAACTGCATTGTTACGGTTTAGCTTCGGGTGGTGGGGCAATCTTTTTCTTCTTGTATACTACAAATTACAACCTAATAGCTCAGTGTGTTGTTAGGCTGACTCCCGAGCAAAAAGTCACTGGTTCGAGCAGCCATGAAGATTTCCCAAGAAAAAAGAAGCAGCATCATCCAGCTCATCGATAGCGGTCTCTGGGCCAAGAAAATTGCTAAACTGCATCATGTGAGGCCATGATCGCTGAAAGAATACAAAATGAAGTCCATCCATTCATTCAAAAGCCAAGAGGTGGACGTTCAGGCAAAATATCAGAGTCGACAAGTTGGCTCATCATAAAGTCTATCAGGTCTAAAGCGACAGACATGGCAGTGGAAGTGGCTCATATGCTTCGTAAGAGCAACACGCGTTACACAAGTCTGCAATGATGGACAGAAAAAAAGATGAAGAGGCCTCAACTTCAATCTCATCATAAGAAGTGTTGGCTCGAGTTTTCAAAAAAGTCAGAAAAATGGAAGATTGGAAACAGGTGATTTGGGGCGATGAGATGAAAGTCAATAGACCGAGCTCTAATGTGGGCAAATGGGTTTGGAAGAATCAAGGGAAAAGGGGGCTAATGGATCGAGAATTTGAAGAAACTGTCAGGTTTGGTGGAGGAAGCTTGATGATATGGGGATGTTTCACAGCCAAAGATGTTGGATACTTGACCAGGATCGATGTTGATCTTAATGCTGAGCTATATGTGAGAATCCTACAAGATGAGTTACTTCATACATTCAATTACTATGGCTATGAAAAGGACGACATAGTGTTTCAGCCTCCATCAAGGTTAGAGAAGGAATGGTTCAATGACAATGAAGTAGAGTTGCTGGATTGGCCTCCACAGTCCCCAGACCTCAACCCAATCGAACACTTGTGGGTAGAGTTGAAGAAAAAGCTGTATACGTATCCGAGTCCAGTAGACACCATTGTGAACGTGTAGAAGAGACCTGGGATCAGATTTTGGTCAAGACATGCTTTAATCTGATCCAGAACCCAGAAGGATTTAGGCAGTGCTGAAAGCCAAAGGTGAATTTACCAAATACTAAGAAAATAATAAAAATTAACATTTTGATTTTTAGGAGCAAAACCATAACAATGCAGTTAAATGACAAGAATCCGCAGAACTAAGCAGATGCTAAATACTTGCAAATCAAATTAATGTGTAAGATAGGTAAGATGATTGTCTCTAAAATGATGGCAGTATCATGTTTAAAGCTGTAGTGCAGAGGTCTGCAATGTTGACTTTCCAGCTGTTGGGAAACCACAACTCCCATCATGCATTTATATAATCTATATCAGTGAGCATGATGGGAGATGTAGTTTCCCAACAGCTGGAGAGCCGATATTGCAGACCCCTGCTATAATATATGGAGCCTGAAAGTCAAAAGTTAAAAACGTTGTTACCATTTTGTTTGTCAGTGTATTTTCTACCTAAATAGCTTGATTATTGTATCATAAGGTGATAAACAGCCTGATGTTACTATTTTACTACAGTAATGTTATCACTTAAACATGCGCCATGTACGAGGGAGTAGAAGTTGGTGACAGAGTTAGGGAAATTGAGGAGTCGTAGAGCTTTGGCTTACCGACTCCACCGCGCTGGATGTCACTCCCTTCTCTCAAATGCTGACAGTGTGCGCTCAGAGCAGATCAAATCTCTCATCTCCTTAACAAAGAAGAAAAAACACAGCACCCACAGCCTGACTTTGAAGTGTGAGTCTAAAGCTGGCTGTCGTTGCGTAAACCTGAATGGTGTACCCCTTTAATATTCCCCTTATTAGGGGATTTATTTCAAATTGAAATACTCAACATCTAAGGTCTCACGCTAGGGGGGGTATGTGTGTCTACTGCTAATACTATGCTTTTAATATTAAGCACAGTCTATGATTATATCTTTATCTCAAGGGAAGCCCGGGACTGGGTTTAATGAATTAGAGTATGTTCACAAGAGCAAATTCGCCCGGATTTTCCTAAAAAAAAAAATTTGCAGTATTTTTGCTGTACATCTGCACTTTAAAAAACCTCACCAGTTAGCATGGATTCTGTTGCGAATTAATTGCCGATTTTACTGAACAGGAATTTCTTATCTGTGGATTTTAATGTGAAGCAAAAGCAGTAGTAAAATCTTTAATACATTTGCAAAAAAAATCCATTCTTTTTCAGCAAACTTTCTGTTAATAATCCACAGTGGATTCACCCTTTAGGAAAGTATCTTTAGACCTGGTTCACACCAGCGGATCAGCAGCGGAGGTTCAGTCCAGAAACCTCGTTGCAAGTTCTGTAGAAAGAGCTTACAATCTATGTGGATGTAGGGGTGAGATGAATGGTGAGAAGCACTGTGATTTGCATTTACAGATCTTGTTAGACCTGCCTGAGAAGTTGCATCCCCAGTGTGCACTTAAAACTATGAGTTATGAGTAAACCTGGTCCTACGAGGTAGCATGTTCCAGAGAACTGGGGCAGCACATGTGAAATCTTGAAGGCGAGCATGGGAGGTTCGGATAAGTGAGGCATTTAATCAAAAATCATCAGAGTGCAGAGACCGGGTAGGGTGGTAGAAGGAAATGAGGGAGGAAATGTAGGGGGTGCAGCACTGTGGAGAGCTTTATAGGTGAGAGTTGATCATTTATTGTTGTATCCTGTACTGAACAGGCCAACCAGTGCGTACTGCGACAGGGTAGAGGCACCCATATAGCGGCTTGAAAGAACGAAGAGCCTGGTTGCTGTATTCAGGACAGATTGGAGAGGGGAGAGTTTACAGAGAGGTCGACTGATAAGCAGGGAGCTACAGTAGTCAAGACAATAGATGTTTCTCTATCTTTGAAATGAAGCAAAATCAGAACAGCAATGTTTTTGATAATAATGTTTATCTAGTTTTGCCTATGTGTTTAAAGCTATTTCATGAGACGATAATACCCCTTTAAACTTTCATTCAACTACTTAGAAATTATAAGACTCTTAGTTTTGTGTTTTTTGGCTGCAATTAGGCAAAGTAATTTCTGCCCAAACATGTCAAGCGTATCATTCGCCCAAACAACTACCTTATATACTCGAGTAAAAGCCGACCCAAAAAAAAAAAGGGACCAGGCACCTACTTTTGCCCAAAAAAACCCCCCGGAAAAAGCTTATTGACTCATTAAAACCTAGGGTGGAAAAACCAGGCGGCTACGGGAATTTTAAAAAATAAAAAAAGATACCAAATTAAAAATTAAAAATTAGGCCCATTTTAAATGTCCCCAATGGGGGAAAAATTTTCCCCAGGAAAAATTTTTTTAAAAGTCCCCCCAAAAGGCCCGTTTAACTTGGTAAAAAGGCTTTTAAAAATTACCCCCCATTAACCAATTCTTTAAAATTTTTTAAAAAAGCCCCCCATTGGGCTAAAAATTTAAAAAAAGCAATTTTCCCAAAAACCATAGGAAAGGTTAAAAATGCGGGGAAGGCAGCTAATGCCCCCAAAAGGCATTTTAAATTTAGGCACTAAAGGGGCCTTTAAATAGGCAATAAATCACCCAAAAGGGCCCTCAACCCACTCCTTCAACCAAAATTAAAAAAAACCTCTGGCATCTTCCCTTCCGCCAAAAAACATGCTACTATCACTCCAACCCTTTAAAAAAAAAAAACCTTGACCCCCTCCTCTCGGGTCCATTTTTATCCCCCCCCATCTCACTGCCCCCCTTTTTGCTTCCAAACTCCTCGAGAAACACTCTATTTTCAGCTGCCTCCCCCCCCACCTCTCCCCCAAACCCACCCACCCACAACAATCTGTTTCCGACCCCAGCATCTCCCGGGAAACCACCCTAACCAAAAAGTCACTAAGCCCTTTTAAAAATGTTAAAGCCCTTCACCCCACTACCCCTTCCCTTCCCCCCTTCTAACCTGTCTCTCATTCCCCCGGCCCACCCTTCCCCCCCGGCCTCTCCCCTGTTGGTGTCCCCAGGGGTCAGCCCGGGGTCCTTTACTTTTCTCCCCTTTAAACCTTTTGGGCCTGGGGTCAGCTCATAGAAACCCCGGGGTTTTCTTTACAACCTGAATGCTACGAAAACCCAACTCTACAACTTTTGGCCCAGAGGGTCATTTCCCTCTATTTCTCCCGGATCCCTACGGGCCCGGCCCTTCATTTCCCTCCTTTTTTCTCATCACTTCTCCTAAAAATAAATGGGGGAAAAACAGAATCATCATCTTTCCACCGCCCCAACCTACCCTCCCCCTGATCCTCTATCCCCAGTAAACGTTTCCTACCACTCCCCTACCCCCCGAAAGGGGCCCTTCCCCTTGGGGGAAACCGGGGAACTCCGGGGCAAAAAATCTTTAAAACCCACACTCCAAACCCTTACCTCTGCCGGGCCACCCCCAACCTAAAAACATCCCGGGGGAAATTCCCGCTAAATTTCCTAAACCTGTAAAAATAGTTTTTTGGGGGGCACTCCCAGTTTAAGGGGGGGTCCCACCCCAAAAATTTATATGCCAGCCCCTTTGGGAAAAAAAATTGCAAAACCGGGCCCCACATAAATTTTCAATTAAATAAAAAAAAACTTTATTAAAGTAACAAAAGGGGATAGGCCATCCCCGGTTTCCCATAAAAACATACGTAAATTTATTTTGTTTTTTAAAGGGTTGGGAAAAGATTGTATTTTTTAAAGTTTTTCCCCTAATTATTGGCCCTTTTTCAATTGAATTTTTCCATTCCCCATTTTTACATTTAAAACATTTTTTGAAACTTTTTTATAAAAACCCCTTTTGCTGCGGGGATGGATGTAGGGGCCCCGGAAAATCCATACACTCCATCGGGGCAGCACAAAACCGGGAATATAGGGAATCTAATTACACTTAAAAAATGAAAGTATAATGAAACCCTATGTTTTATGAAGCCGGATGGCTATCATAAGTTAAATCCCAAAAAAGTTTTTCTATGAATTTTAAAAATTAAAATGTCGGTTTTGCAAAACCTTTTTCCCAAAGGAAATTCCTCAACTATTTACACTACAAAAATGCTGGGCCATGCCCTTGTCATCTCCCCCTTTGACTACTGCAACATCCTTCTCCCGTGGCCTCCCCCCTACACCCTCCCCTCCCCCCCCAATCCCTCCCTTTAAATCTTTTTGCCCCTTTTTAAAACCACCCTCTCCTCCCCCTGGGTCTCCCCCCCCTTTTCCCCTTTTGGGCCCAATTTCCCCTTTACTGGGCCTTTCCCCTTTCCCCCGGGGGAATTCATTTTCAACTACTAACCATGACCACAAAGCTCTACAAACCTTTCCCCCCTCCATACATCCTGCCCTAAATTTTCCCCCAAAATCTCCCCTCACCCCAATCTTTGGGTCCTCACATTACCCCCTTCTCCCCTTTTCCTTCCCCCTTTTAAACCCTCACACAACCATCTCCAAACTTCTCACCGTGCTTTCACCCACACTCTGGAACTCACTGCCCCAAAAAAAAATTAAAAAACTCTCCTCCCCCCTTCAACAAACCCAAATTCAAAACAACCCCAAAACCCCCTTTCCCTTTAGGGTTGCCTATAACCTACACTAAAACCCTTTTTGTTATTTTCTTTTCCCCCACAAACATGTCTGCCCCCCACCTCCTGTCTCTTTCCCCCCCCCCTTGTAGAAATTTTAAGCCTTCCCCGGGGGTAGGGTCCTCTTTTTTCCCCTCCAAAAATCATTAATCCATTTTTCATTTTACTTTTTTGACTTCCCTGTTAGTATTAACCCCCCGAATGTACAAACGCCCTGGGAAACAATGGCGCTTTAAAATAAATAAAAAATAATAAAAATAATAAAGGCCTCATAGGGAGGTTAAAAAGGGAGGTAAATTTCCCCCATAGGGAGGTATAGGTCCCTTATAGGGGAGGTTTTAGGTCCCCCAAGGGAGGTTTTTTAGGCAAGGGGATAGGTCGTTTTTCAAACAGGTTTTAGGGGCCCCCTAGGGAGGGTTTTTAAACAGGTATAGGTCCCCCCAAGGGAGGCTAAAGGGAGGTAAGGTTTCCCCTTTTTCATTTTAGGTCAATTTTTAGGCAGGTATAGGGGCCCCCTAGGGCCCGGCTATAGGGAAAAGGGAAAAGGTCACCCCCAGGGAGGCTATTGGGAGTATAGGGCCCCTAGGGAGGTTTTAAGGGCGTTTTAGGCAGGTATAGGGCCCCCCAAACAGGCCCATAGGGAGGTATAGGTCCCCCCCAGGCAGGGGTATAGGCAAAGGGGAAAGGGAGGTATAGGTCCCATGAAAAGGTTTTAGGCAGGTATAAATTTTCCCCCAGGGAAAGGGTTAGGCAGGGTAAGGCAGGTATAGGGAGGGATAGGTTCCCCCAAGGGAGGCAAAAAGGCAGGTATGGGCAGGGGATAGGGAGGAAAAGGCCCCTAGGCAGGGTTTTAGGTTTTCCCCCAGGGAGGCTAAATGGGAGGGTTTAAGGGAGGTTTTAGGTTTCCCCTATAAAGGCCCTTTTGGGATGGGGAAGGCAGGTATAGGGCCCCCCTAGCAGGGTATAAAGGAGGGATAGGGACAGGGTTTTTTAAAAAAAAAAAAAAACCCAAATTTTCGGGCTCCCCGCTGTTTTCCGTCTCCCTGGGGCCCGCTCCCCCCCTCGTTTTGGGGCCCCCGGGGCCCCCTTCCCTTCTTCTCGGCACAGGCGGTGATGTCACAGGACGTCAGCAGCGGGATAAACAAAATGCCTGTGGGGGAAACTCCGGCAGCCACAGTTGGGCTGCCCGGAGTCCCCTGCACAGGGAGCCTCCTCTCTTCCGAGGGGGTACTCCTTCACCTGGTGCGTCCCGGGGAGTCGCATACAAGGAAGAGATAGCTGACAGCGCTGGGCCACCGCGTGCCCGGGACGCGTCCTGTATTTGCCATTCATTTAAAAGCCTCCTGGGGGGTTTGCATATAACTGAAGGGTCCCTGTCGCGCACGGGCCATGCAGCGCCCGACGCCAACGTGACTCGAGTAAAAGCCGAGGGGGGATTTTTTTAGCACATTTTTTGTGGGTGAAAAATCGGCTTATCCGAAATAGATACGGTACTTCTGTCTGCAATTCTTTTGGGGCTTTGCCGCGATATTGATAAGGAAAAAGTTGACCTCGACACCCTTCATCTCGGGGATAAAAAAAACCTGGTGCTCATTGAGACCAGTAACTATTTTATTTTCCGTAGCCCTTTTGTAGGCCTTATTTTTTTTTTTAGGGTGAAGTTTTCAGTGGGGTTTTTTTTGGGGTAGGGATATTTTTTATTGGTTTTTATTCCATCCGGGTGAAATGACCTTAAAACTGAATTTTGACATTACCTACTTTTTTATGGGTTCACTTTGTGGGACACCCTTTTAAAACCAAGTGATAGCGTGGCTGCCCATGTGCCACAAAGGAATTTTTATCCAGCTTGAACTGGCAAAGTTTTTCTGTATAAATTTACCCGTTTTGGGGAATACTGCAGGAAACAGATGGGCCACCCCCAACCCCACCCTGGGAAAGGGGTACCAAAAAGTTAAAAAACACAAATAAAATGACTTTTTAATTGAAAAAAGGATTGCTTTTAAATCCCCCAAAAATGCTCTGCATTGGCAAAAACTAAACATCCTTTATTACGGATTCCTTCAAACCACCATTTTTTGTAGCCCACGGGCGCGGGGGGTTTTCAAACTCCTTTAAAATTTCTACGGTTGGGAAGACATTGTAACGTCCGTTTTGACTACACTTTTAAAGATCCCCAAGGTTTTTAAAAATTACATATTTTTCAGTGTATAACAGTGAACTTCCCCTGACGCTTATTTTTAATCCCCCTAAAAAGACCAACAAACATTGTAGCCAAGTGCTATTGTAAAAGAATTTTGAGAACAAAATCAATACCTACAGAAAGGAAAGCTGCTATTAGCTTAAAGGGACATAAAAAATCAAAATTTTAATTCTTTTTCCCAATGGTTCTCTTAATGTATGCTATGACCTGTCAATACAGCGGTTAACCTGAAAGAAGTTCAACAAATACAGTAACACAATTCAAACAATGTACAGACAAGTGAGATTACACAATGTAATCTGTAGTGGTCATACACAGTTGAGTCACATTATTATAAAAAAACACAAACAAAATTGGGTCATTACTTGCTCAAAAACCACTACAATTTTTTGGGCCATATTCACAGCTCAATGGCTGGACTAGACTGAACCCAGTAGCAGGCATCTCTTGCCTATATGCTACCTGGGAAAAATTAACAGGTGCAGTTAACTGCTGAGCAGCAGCTCACACACCCCACTGCTAGGGGAACTATATGATAAAAAACTGCACATGAGCTTAATACCTGTTCACACCAGCATTCAGAAAAGCCACAGTATAATGCATGGGGAGATTGCACAAATGCAAAAATACCAATAAAACAACCACTCACACACCCTCAGTGCATGAGGGGGGTGGTTGCTGGTACTAGAATTGCATATACATAAGACGATACAGAAGGGGTGCCATAAATACAAAAACAGTAAAACCATGCTGGCTTACAACCTATTAGTGACACCCGTACTATTAGATTACAAACAGCAGCTAATATTCAGAGGAAGCACCATGTGTAGCACAGACAGCAGCGAGACGTGCGGAGCGTGACTTAAAAAGGTCACTCTCAGCACTGTTTGGTAGTTTGCACGGGTATCTGGAGTCCCACAGATTCTAAATTGGGTTTAGGTCTGGAGAGTTAGTGGGCCAGGGTAGTACTTGGAAATCTTGGTCATGTTCTTCCAGCTAGTGTCAGACATTTCTAGCTGTGTGTATCACTTATTCACAGTGGTGGGATTTGTCCAATCACCGTACACTTTCACTACAGCAGCATGCGAACACTTCACAAACTGCACAGTTTTAGAAATTCTACCACAATTGGCCTGAAAGCCAATAATCATCTCTTTTTGCATCTCTGACAAATCGCCCTCTTTATCCATGACAGCAGCAAGGGATATGTGTGCAGACTATTGCACAACGTATATATACACACCATGTCAGCTCACAACATATAACTTCCTTTGTGAGCTGCTGATGGCAATCGTTATGATAATGGCTATGTATAAAATGACACACTACTTTGTCTTTGTATATTACTACTGCATTATAGGTATAAACAAGGTGAATGAAAACAGAGCATAAGCAAATTTAGAAACCCCTAGTTGGACCTAGTTCAAACATAGGTAAGCCTGATAATTGTGCTACTGTGTGACTATTGTGTAAAAATACAGAAGATCCTGTACAGTTGAATATTGTAATACTATAGTACTGTTACACTGTATTTGTAGAAATAATCAAACAGTAGTGCCAATTAGCCTGGTAATCACCAATAAAGATTTTGTACCACATCCTAAAACTGTAACCAGGCTCAGACTGGCCCACCGGGGAGTCGGTGAAACCCCTGGTAGGCCCCGAGGTCAGTGGCAGGACTACTGCTGCCACCGCCAGCCCGTCTTCCGCATCCTACCTCAGAACGCATATGTCCTCGATTCCTGGGTCTGCAGGGTCTTCATTTGAAGCCGACTTGCTGCTTGTCGCATCATGGGAATGGGAAAGAGGTGAGTTTCTTTTCTTTTCTCTGAGTACCTATCTACCACCTACCTGGGGGCCCACCTACAACCTACCTAGCTTGGGTCTATTTATCACCTACCTACCGGGAGCCCACCATCACCTACCTACTTGGGCCCACCTACGTACCTGAGGCCCACCTTTCTACAACCTACCATATCTGGGGCTCACCTATCACCTACTTACCTAGGGTCCACCTATCACCTACCTACATGGGGCTGACCTATCATCTACCTCCCTAGGGCCCACCTATCAACGACCGATCTGGAGTCCACCTACCTAACTGGGACCCACCTATCACCTACCGGACTGGAGCCCACCTACCTACAACCTACCTAACTGGAGCCTCACCTATCACCTACCTACATGGGGCCCAGCTATCATCTACCTGAGGCCCTCCTACCTACAACCTACCTAACTGGGGCCCACCTATCACCTACCTACATGTGGCCCAGCATCTACAACTACCTAACTGGGAATCACCTATAACCTACCTAACTGGGAACCACCTACAACTTACCTACATCGGGACCACGTACGTACCTGAGGCCCACCTATCAGTTACCTACATGGGGCCAAACTTTCACCAACCTACCTGGATCCAACCTACCTTCTACCCATCTTATCTACCTTAGGGCTATCCTGGGGCCCATCTACTACCTGCCTAACTATCTAATTGGGGCCTACCTACTGCCTTACCTAACTACTTGGTCCTACCTATCTACCAACGTACCTACCTTGAGCCTACTCACCAACCTGCCTGGGGCCGGTCTACCTATCTTGGGCCTACCAGCTTATCTAACGGATTTCTACTTACCTAAATTGGGCCTACCTAGCTACCCGGGGCCTTGTTTATTTACCTAGCTACCTAGGGCCTTTCCTACCTATCTGGGGCCTTGCCTACCTACCTGATAATATGATTCTGAGGGGCACAGGCCATAGCCGTAGCACAATCTACAGGGGATTAGTCCTCTCCCATTCCTCCCCCCAAGTATCTAGGAGACTATGCCTCTAAGCTATGGCCTGTACCCGATCTTCCATGCCTGGGATGTTTGTACAGAGCTGGAAATAGGTAAAGAGGAAAAGTAAGGATTCTAAGACATTTGTGTGTAAATTCTGCATGGACGAGTTGTGGCCGGGAGCAGTCGTCATGGCGGTCTGGAGTAGATAAAGAAGAAAAGGGAAAAAGAACGACTTTAGAAAAGAGAGCAACTCATCAGTTAAGACGTCTCCTGTAAGTCCCTGGATGTCAGGATTTATTTTGCTTCTGTGTTGGATCAGTGCTGTAGTCACTATCATGTGGTGGTGACCTAAGCTGGTGTCTAATCACTATGTGGTCTCTATATGGCGGTATTGTAAGAACTTGTATAGTTTCAACATACACTTGTCCCTTATTGTAAAAGTAAAGGCGCACCCCGTCCTGACCAGTGTTTGGGGAATTTCACTTTTACTTTCTTGTTTGTCAAGATTTGTTTTTTTTTAGAAAGTTGAATCATGCCCAAAAGGAAACTTGGAGTGATAGAAAGGGGCCTGGGGGGGTGGGGGGGGGAATGGAGGGACCACTTGGGCCCTGTGTCTATCTAGATATTTAGACAAATTGTAGCCCAGTAAAAATTATTTTCGGGCAGCACTTATTCAAGAGGCCGGTACCCGCCTATCAACTGTAGGGGAAAAAATACTTTTTTTAATAAAATCATCACAAAAGGCCATACAATTAATAATAAAAAATGTAAAACACAGAACACAGTACATGTAATTCAAATAGTCATTAGAATGTTTAGCATGGGAATAAATTTAAAATAAGGAAAAAGAAAAAAAAGAACCGGACAAACCCTTTAATCATGTTTTATTATCAGCACTGAGAGCAATTATAGTGTATCTATTTGCATGTTGAATAAAGCCCCGATCAATTTATTGATAATGTGAACAACCAATATAAATCAGCTTCAAAAAATATTTTATTGAAATATTGTTTTCTTATTTTGATGTGTCCTTTTAGCCCTTGGGATTTTCTGTTCGGCAAAATCGCAAGGGTAAAAACAAGGTTTTTTTAAAAAATTAATTTATTTTAAGTCCATTTCTCCTTTTTGCTGCATGGTCCCCTAATAATATGGCTCTAATTTTTTTTCCAAAACAGGCATAACTTTTTTATTTTGTCACCTACAAAGACAAATTAGGTTTTTTTTTGCAGGACAAGATTTACTTTTCAATAGTGCCATTGACTATACCATTTAATATATTGGGAAATTGTAAGTGGGGTAAAATGTTAGAAAAAAATACTCGCACCATGTTTGCCAGGGTTTTGTTTTAATGGTGTTCACTCCTATGTGTAAACGAGGTGTTACCTGTATTCTGCAGGTTGATACAATTCCAGTGATACCAAATATGTAGTTTTTTTTTATAATATAATTGAAAGCTTAAAAAAACTTTTGAAAAAATAAAAACAGTATTTATCTCTTAACCTTTCCCTGCAGCGACCAACAACTTTTGTTTTTTTTTCCACTTATGGACCTAAAAGATGACAATCTTTTTGCGGGCTGAAGTGTACTTTTTATTGGTTCCATTTTGGGATACATGTGACTTTTGAACACTTTTTTTCCAATTTTGGAATGTTAAAATGCTAAAAAAATCCTACAATTTTGGTGCTTGGAATTTTGTTCCTTCTACTTTTAAGGATATGGCTATACCAGTTATGTGCAACTTTTAATTTTTTTATTCTTTTCTTTGTAAAACGGCAAAAAAAGGGTGGTTTAAACTTTTCATTTTTTTTTTTTTTAATACTTTTACACTTTAGCATCTAGTTCCCCTATTGTACTTGACCCATAAGGGGAATAATTGCTTGTATACCCTTCTGCATTATATAAAAAAGAAGAGTGTACCAAGATGGCAGTTCTATTACTTCCTGCCTGCAGCTATGGAAGCCTTTATTAGGCGTTCAGTTGCCATAATAACCAAAAGGCATACCGAAATCTTGTCGTGGGGGGCATCAGTGTGAGTAACAGTGCACAGCACCGTTCCTCATTCATTTAGATGCTGCGGCATCTAAACGGTTAGCGGTGGGTATTAGCTGTAATAAAGGCAGGCTCAATGAGTGAGCCCAATACATACAACTGACACTATGATGACCAGTATGTGAATGTCACAAAAGGGTCAATTCCAGGGCGCTGTACATCGGAAAAGAATCAACATACATTTTATAAGGTCAAAACAAGTACAATACCACCATTAAACCGGTAGTCTCACTTGATGGCATATCGCTAGGGTATGCCATCATTGTCTGATAGGTCTGGATCCTTAAATGAATCTCGAAACCTCTCCATTTAGAAGTCGAGACTCTCCCACGGAAGTAATGAGTTATTCCAGTTGACTGATACATCTGCTAGCACTTTTTGGACTGAATTCACAAGTTACAACCACCCCCTAGCATCACCGCTTGGCTATACCCGGAACTGCCATTCATGTTTATGAGAGAATCCTGACCTGCTCTCCATTCAGAATTCAGGGCTCATTTAGGAGATATGAGCAGGTCTCAGAGGTAGGATAAGAACCCACAATGATGACATATCCAGGTGATAAAGTGACACAACCCCTTTAAGTAACTAACAACTGGTACACAGAAAGAGAGAACCCTGCTGTGAGGATTTACAGTCTACAAGGTAGCAGGAATGAGAAACAAAGTGAGGGACGGTTTGTATTATGGTGTAGTGGCACTAGGGTTAATGTAAATTAAAGATTATACTATAGAGATGGATTTTTGGTTACTTGTGAAAGGTGTAAAGGTGGAGGAGAGTCTGATGTGTTGTGGTAGTGAGTTACAGAGATGGACAGAAGCTGTAGCAAGCAAGAAGAAAGCAGAGGAGGACGTCTTGTGAGGATTGGAGATTAAGGCAGAGATGGGACAGGTTATGCCTTGTATGTCATGGTTAATAATATGAACTGAATTCGCTGGGCAATAGGTAGCCCCTGAAGGGATTGGTAAAGGGATGAGCGAAGGAGTAACACAGAGAGAGGAGGATTATCTGAGCAGTAGAATTGAGGATAGATTGAAGGGGGAGAGTGTTAGAGAAGGGTGTTGCAGTATTCTAGGTGGGAGATTTCAAGGGTATGAACTAGCATTTTTGTAGTATCAGAGTTAGAAAATGAGCAGATTCAAGAAATATTTTTCAGGTGGAGGTAGCAGGCGGTTGTAAGGGCCTGGACGTGTAGTTTGAAGAACAGGGCAGAGTGAAATGTTAACCCAAAGCAACCGACTTGTGACACTGGGGAGCTATTGACTGTGATAGATACTTCTGGTAAGGGGGTTGAGTGGGATAGTGTAAAAATGATGAACTTCATTTTAGAAAGCGTGAAGAGAAAAAGGAGTATATAGACGACAGACATTCCGAAATCCTGGAAATCAGAATCACATTTGATTCAGAGATATAAGTTTTAGGGTATGTTCACACAATGTACTGCAGCGTGTACAGTACGCGCCGCAGTACATCGTGTCTTTTGAGAGCTTGCGCTGATATGTGTGTACTTTCATGGTGTGGGGAGGGGGGAGGAGGGGAGTGGCAGCCCACCGGCCCGATTGACAGTCATTACTCGCGGTGCGTATTCGGCGCAAATAATTGACATGTCACTTATCTCCCTGCGCGTACAATACAATCGTATTGTATGAGCGGGGAGAGGAGGCATAATCCATAGTTCTCTATGAATTCTCTATGAGAACTATGGATTACATTAATTTCGGCGTGCATATTGCCCGTATCAAAGCGCAAATACGCAGCGAAATGCGTGCCAAAATTACGCCGTGTGAACATACCCTAAGTGTCGGCATAGAGGTGATATAGAAAAGGTGTTGGAAGTTACACATTACTTGTTAATATAATAGTAATATATACTATATATCATAATCTACAGATGGGTATTGTTACTTGGCATAGAGGTGGTATAGAAAAAGTGTTGGAAATGACATATTGCCTGCTAATGTAACATATATTAGGCGGTCGCATGGTACTGCCACTAGGTGGCGTATGTCAGGATTCCTCCTAGAAATGTGCCACCAAGGGCCTGGTCTTGGTGGGGGAAGCCACTGCTAATCTGTCAGCAACACTAGGTTGCTGACAGCTGTATGTAGTACGGCTGATATCCAGCCATAATGGGCTGGCTTCCCCGGAACAGCTGCAGATGGGTGGGTGGCTGTTCCCACATTCCTGGTCCCCGGGTTCCAGCCCAGATATTGGGTAGGTCTCTGGAGACCTATTAAAGGCCTCCTACTCCAGGTGATCGGGGGGGTGTGGTCTGCTGTTTGGAGTGGAGCAGCAGCAGAGCCAATGAGAAGGGCTCTGGCCCCCAGGCTAGTATTGCAACAGTAAGGATACTGTGGTTTTGGTGGTCCTGTGTGGTAGACACAGATCACTGGGTAGTGAGGGACTCACTGTATGTGTATTTAGTGGCCAGAAGGCCTGAGGTTTTTGTTTTGTTATCCTGTGCCTGAATAAAGCTGGCTGAGACCAGAGTTAAACTGAACCCTGCTGTCAGTGTGCCAATCCGTTTAACCCAAGCAGCGATCCGAGAGCTAAAGTACTCCAAGGACCGTCCAGGAGGGCGTCCGAATGTGAGTGAGTTGTCACAATATATGTAGATATATTTATATATAGTATTTTAGTATCTGTGCCTTTGATCCTTGGCAGACCCATCATAATTTACAGATGGGTATTGTTATTTGGCAGAAATTGGTTTGGGCAGAAATAGCAGTGGTAACTGTTTTACAACACTTTCTACATTGTACATTATGACTA
Organism: Phyllomedusa bahiana; assembly: GCA_025379985.1. Classification (NCBI taxonomy): domain Eukaryota; kingdom Metazoa; phylum Chordata; class Amphibia; order Anura; family Hylidae; genus Phyllomedusa; species Phyllomedusa bahiana. The sequence goes on along the minus strand of JAODAL010008004.1, from coordinate 98,408 downwards.
ATGACTCCATTTTGACATAGTAATTCAAGTGTTAGCTCTAAGAGGTGTTGGAGATTGTGCTAAAACTCTTATGCAATTGGGTGTGGGCACCCTGTTCTGCAGCCTTTTACATGACCCTTAAAACATTTGAAATTCTCCAAATGTGCAGTATGAAAAACCAACTAGACCTGATGTATGGAGTTTTTCCAGCTCAGATACACCATTTGAAAAATATAACAATTTTACTTTTCCCAGATGATCTGAAGTATTCTGAGGCAACCACAGTCAGTGTTTTAAAAATTCCTTTCCGCAGTTGCTGTCTTAATGATCTGCAGTTCAATCCATGAGTCGAAAAATGACTCTTCTTTATTCCCATGAATAACTGTAGTCTACTTGTGCTTGTGCCTGTCCAATCCTTTTTCTTTGTTTAAATAATGAGTCATTCCAGTTGACTGATACCTATGTTAGCGCTTTTTGGACAGAATTCATAAGTTACAGCTCAACAGCCCTTTGCTTGCAACACATGCTATGCATTGCTTTATTGAAATCAGAAAATGCCATGCAACATTAAACCTCGGTTATAGTCCAATTTATAGAGGAAGCCTACTTTATTTAGACTGAATTGTACTGTTTAACTGTTATATACAGAAGAAGGCTTTGTCTGGAAAATAGACATTTTACTGTAGCGGTGATACTGTATTTCTTTGTGAATGTTTAGTCAATTGTCGGTATATTGGTTAATAGGAAACAGAACATTACAACATTCTTTTAAATGGAGAAAAATGTGATGGAACACAAAACACCTAGGATATTCATTTTACATACTGAATGCCTATTTTAACATCTGGTATGACCAGTTTATGTATAGTAACCTTTTACTATTATATCCATTCTTAGAGCAATGTTATTATTGCTTGAATGAAATGACTTTTAAAAATATTTATCCTGAAGACTGAATACATCAAATTTGTTCCAAAATAATGTTTATAATATTTCTGGATACTCCAGGATATTTCCAGTCTTCAAACTTGTGCAAATTTTTATGCAACTGCACTATTGTAACAAGATTATCGTGAGGAACCGGTCAGGGGCCCTGACGCTGTTCCGAAACCCACTGTCCCTGCCTTTTGAGGGTGCCCGACTCCTTAACAGGTTAGCCCCATCTGAGGACTGGGAGATACACTAAGTAGGTGAATACACAAGATGCAGATTAAACAAACACTAAACACAATAACAGAAGGTCAAACTAGCCAGGTCAGCAACAGAAGAAGCAGTACAGAATCACTAAAGTAGAGTCACTAAAGTCGGTAAGTATAGCCAAGGTCAGGTAACAGGTAAAGCAAGAAAGAGTAACAGGCTAGCTTACAGGCACAAAGGTAACCAGTATAACAGGCAAGGCGAAATGGCACAGGAACCCTTTTATAACAGACCAGAGAACAAAGAACAGAGGTGGAATCAACAAAAAGGCCGGGTTGAGAAACAAGGCTGTCAATCAAAAAGACTTGCAAGGAAATAAGTTAACTAGCCGAGAGCTGGAAGACACTGACTGCAGGCGTTGGCCAGGAATCAATTAACAGAGCAGAGTTGCACAGAGCAGGGTATGACAGTGTCCACACTGGTGAAAACGAATATAAAGAAACTATGAGTAAAAAGTATAAAGCACAAGCGCCAATATAAGAGAGAGCTGCTGAAAAAATGTCAAGGGATTACTCTGCCTATTTCCCAAACTTAAATTACCAATTATATATAGAAACAAATGACACCAGCGCTAACTCTTCTATATGTCTCCCAACTAAATGTAGCAACTTTCCAGAAAATAAAATAGCTCAACAATCACTGTTGATTGAAGCAATGGTGAACACCTGATCCGTGGTTAGTCCACAATCAGCTTCTACCCTAATCAACTCCGTATCTCACAACTAAAGTTCATTATAAAATACACATAAAAGCACCAAAATTACAAGAACCTGCAACTACCTAAAAGCTCTTTCCATAAAATGCATCCATCGTATATATCCACAGCGACCACTTTACTGACAAAGTAAGAATGGAACGTTCGTGTTCAAATTAACCAAGGCGCTCCGGCCGGCAGCGCTCAGATATCCAACATGTAAAAACTAACTGCAGACTAAGGTGACTTCACCTAGACTACAGAGCTTGTCCAATATAAAATACCAACCGTTTCGGAAGAAATCACGGCTTCCTTCATCACCTTAGGACGCTCACCCTTGGCTGTCACCGCAAGCAAGTCACGTCAGGGGTAGCGACCTGGTAGACTCCTGCCGCAGCAAGTCCATCCTGCTTTGCGGCGGGTTCTGGTGAAAAGCGGGACCTACTTAGGTTCCGCTTCCTGGCGTGGCTTACACCATCGCTTGCGGAGGTCCAGAGGATCCACTGTTCTGGCCGTTACAGTAAGATCCAGCCATGGATCCCACCAAGTTGCCCCTGCCAAGCATCGCGGATCATACGACTATTGTTGCCCAACAATCGCAGCAAATCGCACAACAGGCACAGCAATTGGGCCAACTCTCCGCCATGATGCGTCGGCTCCTTGCATCCCAGCAACAGTCTCCGCCTCTGTCTGTGACTCCGTCTATACCCACTGTTTCTTTGGCCACTGTGGGACCCAAGCTTCGGCTTCCTTTGCCCTCCAAATTTGATGGGGACCCCAAGCTTTGTAGGGGTTTTATTACCCAGTGCTCAATGCACGTGGAACTGATGGTGGATCAGTTCCCCTCAGAGAGGTCTAAAGTGGCCTTCGTGGTGAGTCTGCTATCCGGTAAGGCTCTGGCTTGGGCGATCCCCCTCTGGGACAGGAATGACCCTGTGACCGTGGATCTACAGACCTTCCTTAGCGAATTCCGCACCGTCTTCTAGGACAGAGGTTCCCAACCCTAGTCCTCAAGGCACACCAACAGGTCATGTTTTCTGGCTTTCCTTAGCATTGCACAGGTGAAGTCATTATTGTCAGTGCATTCTGCACAGGTGATATCATTATTGTCAGTGCATTCTGTGGGAGATGCTGAAAACATGACCTGTTGGTGTGCCTTGAGGACTGGAGTTGGGGAACACTGTTCTAGGAGCTGGCACGTACATCCTCTGCAGAAACCGCGCTCTTGAGCCTTCGACAGGGCGACTCCTCCGTGGGAGACTATGCGGTTCAATTTTGTACCCTGGCTTCGGAGCTGACTTGGAATGACGCCACTCTCTGCGCCACTTTCAAAAAGGGTCTGTCCAGCAGGGTAAAAGGCGCTTTGGCAGCAAGAGACCTTCCGTCCTCCCTGAGCGAATTAATCCACCTAGCCACCAGCATCAATGTAAGGTTCGCTGAAAGGCAGGAAGAGCTCCACCAAGAGAGAGACTCTGCACGCCTCTGTCGGCTGCTTCGCCTGGCCCCGGTATTCCAGCGTTCCCCATTGCCGCCTCCTCAACCCATGCAGGTGGATCAGGCCCACTTATCGGAGCAAGAGCTGACCCGCAGTCGGGCAGAGAACTTATGTCTCTACTGCGCCAGCCCAGATAATTTCTGCAGAAGCTGTCCGCTACGTCCCCAGCGTTCGGGAAACGCTCGCACCTAGGTGCCGTAGGAGAGGCGTCCCTAGGTGCTGATTCCTTCTCTCCACGTTTGATGATGCCCTTTGGGCTATGCAACGCTCCAGCTGTGTTCCAGGAATTTGTCAATGATGCCTTCAGGGATCTATTGTATACCTGTGTCATAGTGTATCTGGATGACATCCTGATCTTCTCCCCCGATCTCCAGACCCATCGGACACAAGTGCGCCAGGTTCTGAGACGTCTACGCAACAACCGACTGTACACCAAACTGGAGAAATGTTTATTCCACCAGACCAGCTTACCTTTCCTGGGGTATATAGTCTCGGCTAAGGGTCTGCAGATGGACCTAGCAAAACTCTCTGCGGTTCTGCAATGGCCCCATCCTGTCGACCTTCGGGCGATACAGCTCTTCCTGGGATTTGCCAACTATTATTGTCAATTCATTCCTCACTTCTCCACCCTGGTGGCTCCCATTGTGGCCCTCACCAGCAAGAACGCGAACCCGAGATGTTGGTCTCCGGAGGCTGAAAAGGTGTTAATCGAACTAAAGACTGCCGTCTTCTCGGCGCCTGTCTTGGTCCATCCAGATCCTGAGAAGCCCCTCTCTATGGAGGTGGATGCCTCCTCCGTGGGGGCAGGAGTGTCCTCACACAGAAAAGCCCTAAAGGCAAGACTCTCACATGCGGGCTCTTCTCCAAGACCTTTTCGCCGGCGGAGCGGAATTATGCCATTGGGGATCGGGAGTTCTTGGCCATCAAGTCAGCCTTGGAGGAATGGCGACATCTGCTGGAGCGGACGCGTCATCCAATTGATATATTTACAGATCATAAGAACCTCTTGTATCTTCAGAGGGCCCAGCATCTAAACCCTCGCCAAGCGAGGTGGTCTCTCTTTTTCTCACGCTTTGACTTTCGCATTCACTTCCGGCCTGCTGAGAAAAACGTCAAGGCTGATGCCCTCTCCCATGCCTCTGATGTGGTTGGTGAAGAACCCGTGTCACAGCACATTATTTCTCCCAAACGGTTGGTTCATGTGGCTCCCGTGGACCTCCAAGGCTTTCCTGTGGGCAAGACCTATGTGCCTCCGGCGCACAGGAAAAGGATACTGGAGTGGGGGAATAGTTCCCTGTTGGCTGGTCACCCCGGAGCACGGAAGTCTTATGCTCTTATCTCTCTGCACTACTAGTGGCCAACTCTGGCACAAGACGTCAAGGACTTCACCCTCTCCTGTGTCTTGTCACGTGCGCTCGAAACAAGTTCCCACGTCACGGACTCGCAGGTTTCTTACTGCCGCTGCCCGTTCCAGAAATTCCTTGGACACACATAGCCATGGATTTCATCACGGACCTACCTATGTCTTCGGGAAATTCAGTTATCTGGGTGGTCACGGACCGATTCTCGGAGATATCCCACTTCGTGCCTCTTTCTGGCCTGCCGTCTGCACCACAATTGGCCGATCACTTTTTCCAGCATATCTTTCGTCTACATGGGTTACCTTCGCACAACGTCTCCGATCGGGGAGTTCAATTTGTATCCCGATTTTGGCGGGTGCTATGTTCCTGTTTGCAAGTCAAGCTAGACTTTTCTTCGGCCTACTACCCTCGGTCCAATGGACAGGTGGAAAGAGTTAATCAAATTCTGGGAGAAGATTTGCTTCACTTTGTATCCGGACATCAGGACAACTGGGCCGAGCTGCTCCCCTGGGCCGAGTTTTCTTACAACCATCATGACTCGGATGCAGCCGGCGTTTCTCCATTTTTTGTAGTCTATGGCCGCCACCCGCATCCTCCTCTTCCCCTGCCCACAGGTTCGGAGGTGCCCACTGTGAATGACCAAGGTCGGGATATCAAGGCCATCTGGCAAGAGACTCGACGTTCCCTACTTCGGGCCTCTGCTCGTATTAATTCTCAGACAGACAAAAGGAAAAGACCTGCTCCGACATTCCTCCCAGGGTACAGGGTGTGGCTTTCTTCAAAGTACGTACGCCTGAAGATTCCCAGTTACAAGTTGGGTCCTCGCTTCCTGGGACCCTTCAAGATGCTCCGGCAGCTTAACCCGGTGATGTACAAACTTTGCTTACCTCCATCGCTCCGGATTCAAAACTCTTTCCACGTCTCCCTCCTCAAGCCTCTGGTCCTGAACCGCTTTTCTAAGAGGAATGTATCGCCTCCCCCGGTAGCCAATTCTGCTGACATCTTTGAAGTAAAAGACATCCTGGCCATGAAACTGTTAGGGGGAAGCATTTCTTCCTCATGGATTGGAAGGGCTTTGGACCCGAGGAGAGATTTTGGGAGCCAGAATCGAATATCCTGAATCACGATCTCATTCGCAGGTTCCTTCAGGCTAAAAAGGAGTGGAGGTCAAAGGGGGGGGGCACTGTTACGGGTGGCGCCGCGTCCTGTCCTGCGGGTCGTGGGCGCACCCGTGTCCCCCAGTCCGGGCACCCGGCGGGGACGGGTGGCGCCGCTGACCATGCTATGGGCTGCGGGCGGACCTGTGCCATCCGCTTACCTGACCACGATCCTGTCCTGCGCTCTCCCCCTGCCGGCCGGAATGCGCATGCGCGCCCCTAGCGCGCTCGTTCATGTGAATTTAAAGGGACAGCGTGCCGGTAATTGGATAATTGCCGGGCACTGATCCTATCTAGTGCATGGGCCAACATGGCTTCCCTGCTGGATCTTTGCTGCTTCCGAGCCTTAGAGAAAGCGTTCCTGAGTGTTAACTGTCTTGCCGTGTTTTCTGACCTCTGCCTACATTTCTCGACTCTGAACCTTTGCCGTCTGCCCTGACCTTGCCGCCTGTCCCCGACTATGCATACGCCTCATGATTTTGTACCACGCTCACCCTTGGCTGCCACCGCAAGCAAGTCACGTCAGGGGTAGTGAACTGTTAGACTCCCGCCGCAGCAAGTCCATCCCGCTTTGCGGCGGGCTCTGGTGAAAATTGGGACCTACTTAGATTCCGCTTCCTGGCGTGGCTTACACCATCGCTTGCGGAGGTCCAGAGGATCCACTGTCCTGGCCGTTACACTAGGAGAGTGGGCTTGTATGGTTTGCCTCTTAATGAGGGATATGAACAATCTGACCCGGGTCTCCTCTACAATACCTCGCATACTATTTGCTCCATCTCTATGGTGTATGCCTACTTGGTTTTAGTTCTGTACTCCTTCTTTTTGCAATTAAATAACAACTATAGAATATTCCATGATCTTGGTTTGCATTTCTCTTGCCATCTTTCCTGGCTCATGCATACAGTATATTAAATTACTATTGGTGTCTTTTACTATAATTTTTCCTTATTTATTTATACTATTGATATTTTGGCACACATTTAGATATTCTATTTGAAAGTATTATGAATTAATTTTGTATCAATTTTGATAACATTGGAGAGTAGTGCAATATTTTAGTATTTGTGGTGTATTAAAGCTACATTTCAGTATTTATAAAGCACTATTGAGATATGTAGATTCATAATGAACAGTAGCATGATATATTATTTACCTTTAACCCTGTCTGTATATTATGAACTATAAGTTAGCACTGGAGGTATTGATCAATTGGTCCACTAATCTTTGTAGATCATTAATCATTAAGATTTTGAGGCTGACGCTTGGCAACTTGGAGCTTCCACTCCCTCCATAAGTTTTCTGGGGGATTAAGGTCTGGAGACTGGCTAAGCCACTTCATGACCTTAATATGTGTCTTTTTGAGCCACTCCTTTGTTGCTCTGGCTGTATATTTTGGGTCATTGTCTTGCTAGAAGACAATGCCACGGCCCATTTTTAATGTCTTGGCGGAGGTTAAGAAGGTTGTCACTCAGGATTTTACGGTACATGGCTCCATCCATTCTCCCATTGATGCGGTGAAGTAGTCTTGTGCCCTTAGCAGAGAAACACCACCAAAACATAATGTTTCCACCTCCATGCTTGACAGTGGGGACGGGTTCTTTGAGTCATAGGCAGCATTTTACCTCCAAACACGGCGAGTTGAGTTAATGCCAAAGAGCTCAATTTTTGTCTCATCTTACCACAGCACCTTCTCCCAATCATTCACAGAATCATCCAGGTGTTCACTGGCAAACTTCAGACGGGCCTTCACATGTGCCTTCTTGAGCAGGGGGACCTTGTGGGCGCTGCAGGATTTTAAACCATTATGGTGTATATGTGTTTTCTTGGTGACTTTGGTCCCAGCTGCCTTGAGATCATTAACAAGTTCCCCCCGTGTAGTTTTAGGTTGATCTCTCACCTGCTTCATGATCAGGGATACCCCACAAGGTGAGATTTTGAATAGTGCCCCAGATTGATGTTGATTGGCAGTCATTTTGTATTTCTTCCATTTTCTTACTATTGCACCAACAGATGTTTCCTTCTCCCCCAATGTCTTACTTATGGTTTTGTAGCCCTTTTCAGCTTTGTGCAGGTCTATGATCTTGTCCCTGACATCCTTAGAAAGCTTTTTGGTCTTACCCATGTTGCAGAGGTTAGAGTCTGACTGAGTCTGTGGACAGGAGTCTGTTATAAAGGTGACTATTTAAGATAGCTGTCTTTAATGTAGGTAACAAGTTGATTAGGAGCATCTTACTGGTCTGCAGGAGCCAGAACTCTTAATGGTTGGTAGGGGATCAAATACTTATTTCTCTCAGCAAAATAGAAATACATTTATATAATTGATACACTGTGATTTTCTGGACTTAATATTGGATATTCTGACTCTCAATGTTAAAATTAACCTACCATTAAAATTATAGACTGTTCATGTCTTTGTCAGTGGGCACACTTACACAATCAGCAAGGGATCAAATAATTATTTCCTTCACTGTAGGTGTTGGCAGCAGGAGGTACTGTAGTTTTTGGGGCTGTTGGTGGAGCAGTTTGCCTGACTCAAATCAGGAGGTGATAAACCTCAACAACCAGATAACAAGCAATCAACAGGCATCAATTTCTTGAGAATAAAAGACTGAAAACATGCTGTTAGCAATTACTATGGACTTTTTATTTGATTTCAAATATTTATGTTTTTACTTGTCGGAAAACCCCTAATGGATTGCACATGCTCTGTGGCCAACCACCATAATTGCTGCTGTATAATAACTCTCCACTTTGTACTTCCTGTGCTTGAGTAGTCTAGCTTGTCAATCATTCAGCATTTCTGAGCTTAACCACTATTTGACTTTCCATAATACCGAACCCTGAACTCATGTCACCATGGCTGATCTCTCTCCTATATACCATTCCATGTGACAGCTAGTATTATTTCATAACAATCAGGCCCACTATGGAGTCTGATAGGGCAGAATTTGCTTAAGAATTACATAATATTGATTGCAACCTCCACAGTGGAGCAGTCTGGCCATTGCCCTGGTAGGTTCCAGGGCATGGTGAGCCCCTGGGCATGACAGGCCTAGTGTTGCTTATCAGGCAGAAAGCAAGGGGCATGAAGAGTCATGTACAGTAGCTGTAGGATGGGCCCTCAGAATCAACGCCACTGGTGGTGGGCTCCTGTAATCAACTTCACTGGTGGTGGGCTCCCGTAATCAACTTCACTTGTGGTGGGCTCCTGTAATCAACTTCACTGGTGGGCCTTAGATATCATAGTCCAACTTCCTCTGAATCACTGAATTAGAAGTTCAATAGTTGTATACTAATTCTTTGGTTGTTGGTGCTATATCTCTGAAAAGTTTTGGGGATGAAGATGTTGTTATCATGGTTTTCTTCTTTAACTGCTGGATGACTTTTTTCAACCCCTGCTTCGTAGTTCCCTACTCGTGGGTTCAAGGTGGTGTTCATCATTGCCCAGCTAGATAATGCACAAGCCTAAACATTTTATTATCTGGAAGAAGATCTGTCTTTTCTAGGAAGCCATTAGGACTTCCTTAGGGCAGTAAATCTTGGGCGACATGTATGAAGATCGGCGCGTCGGAGCGCCCGTTTTCATGGTATTTTTAGTTAAAGCTGCGCCTCATTAATGTCGGCGCCCGAGGTGCACTTATACATGCGGTGTAAAGTTCCCTGCGCCTCGCCAGTGTGTGATGCGCAGTGCGGGACTTAGGCGCAGAAGAACTGCGCCTAACATGTATTACAATTCGGGACAGGCTGGAAATGAGTGAAAAATCATTAAACATGTTAGTGAATAGCAAAAAGAGTTGTCTTTCAAATGAATGAATGAATGAATGAATAAAGAGAAAAATCAAAGCTTTCTAAAAGTGATTAAATGTAGTGAAAAAGTTGATCATTTAAAATTAAAGGAAAAATATATAAGATCGCAAAAGAAATAAATCTCCCAATTCCTGATGTTGCGCCGGTCACGGCGACAAACGCGTTGTTAGTGATTTGATTGATATATGTTTTTTGAAGGTTTGAGCTCTTTTTCAGAGAATGTTTTACACCTAATAAAAACGATTTTTTGATTCATACTCCATGTCTCACGGAGCTGAGAGCTGAGATTTATTTCTTTTGCGAACTTATATATTTTTCCTCTAATTTTAAATGATCAACTTTTTCAATACATTTCATTGTTTTTACACAACTTTGATATTTATCTTTATTAATTAAATAATTTTATAGACAACTCATTTTTATTATTGTACTGTTGTAACAGTCGACCTAGAGCACATTTTGCCCCATTGCATTACGTTCTAGCTTCACTTCGCCTCCTCCGGCTCAGGTAAACCACATTCAACGAGGTCTGCCTGTCGGAGCTGCAATGCGCCTCACTTTGCCGACCGGCATTCCTACATGCATCGGAGTATTCGAATGTCCCGCCCCAGAACGCCCACACCACGCCCATTGCACGCCCTTCCATGTTAGGCGCATCCGAAAGTGGCGAAGGTTGCGCCTAACAGCGCATTTCTGCTCCGACAGTGGATTCGGACCGGTGAGCCGCAGGTTACGCCAGAAATCGGGCGCAACTCCCGATCATACATGTCGCCCCTTGTGTTTTGTAACCTTAACCCACTGTGCTACTTACCTTTTACAGGTAAGGTGCTCAGTTGCTGAATGCACAACAAAGTTTTAACACTTGGCTTCTGATATTTCATGGAAACATTCTGCAGTTAAATAACATTTTGAGGAAGTCCTTTCTGAACAAGTTACAAGGTTTTCTCAAAATGCTGTTTTGCAAAGCCACAGGCAGCTGCAAGCTCACAATTCCTGGATAGGCTGTATGTGGTTCTATCGCAGTGATTTGCATATCAGCTCTGCTGTTCCTAGCTGATCCTGTTACAGTGACATGACTACATGAAGTTTGTAAAATGTAGTGCACAAGGCTACAGAGCTCTCAGTAACTAGTGTAAACAAGATCCAGTCTTTCATGATAAGGAGCCAATCAGGGTGTGAGTCATCATCCTGACTACTGATTCAGCCTGTAAAAGCATAGAGAGAGAGAGAAGGGAGAGGTGGTCAGTAACTAGAGAAACATTGGTAAAAAAGAAGAAGATAAGATTTACTCCTAACTCTGAAGAAACACAAAATTAGAACAGCAATGTATTTGGTAATAGTCTTTATTTACATCTGGCTACATGTTTAAAGCTAATCAATGAAGCAAGAAAACACTTTAAAGATGAGCTTGTTAAAGCAGATCTTCCAGTAGACTTTGTGGATTATGTCATAGTTGCCAACCCTCCCGGTTTTGGCGGGTCACTCCCGCTAATAGGGGCCGTGTCCTGCCCTCCCGCTTGGGTGGCTTAACCTCCCGCATCTTTAGAGAAGCTGGAGGTTAACTGTGTACAGAGGCATCGGGCAGCCTCTCTTGGCGCTGCCCTGCAGCCTCAATCCTGTGCCGCTCTCCAGCAAGGCTCTCCTAGCTTCAGAGGAAGCTGCGAGAGCATTGCGGGGGAAGTGGACGGGGCTTAGCGGGACCCGCGAAGCTCCGCCTCCTTTCCCCGAGTTAGAAGAACTAAGGTGCCAGCAGGACAGGTGAGTGCAGGGATGGCTGTGTGTGTGGGGAGGGGGTTGTGATTGCTGTGAGGGGATGGGTGTGTGTGGGTGATTGCCTGTGAGGGGATGGGTGGGTGTGCAGTGGCTGAGTGCGTGCGAGGGGAGGAGTGTGAAGTCGATTTTATTATTTTATTGTTACTAGCTATAGGGTCACTGCCTGGCTCATGGGGGCCATCTGCCTGTATAAGGTGGGCATCTGCCTGGCTCATGGGGGCCATCTGCCTGGTTACAGTGTGCATCTGCCTGGCTCTTGGGGGGCTTCTGCCTGGCATGGGGGCATCTACCTGGATAAAGGGGGCATCTGCCTGGCTCATGAGGGCATCTGCCTGGCATGGGGGCATCTACCTGGATAAAGGGGGCATCTGCCTGGCTCATGGGGGCATCTGCCTGGATAAAGGGGGCATCTGCCTGGCTCATGGGGGCATCTACCTGGATAAAGGTGGCATCTGCCTGGCTCATGGGGGCATCTGCATGGCTCATGGGGACATCTACCTGGATAAAGGGGGCATCTGCCTAGCTATTGTGGGACCTCCCTGGCTGTTGGGGACACTACCTGGCTATTTGGGGACACTGCCTGGCTATTGGGCACTACCTGGCTATTGGGGGCACTACCTGGCTATTGGGGGCACTACCTGGCTAATGGAGGCACTACCTGGCTAATGGAGGCACTATCTGGCTAATGGAGGCACTACCTGGATGTAAGGGGCACTACCTGGCTGTAAGGGGCACGACCTGGCTATTGGGGACACTACCTGGCTATTTGGGCACTACCTGGCTATTTGGGCACTACCTGGCTATTGGGGGCACTACCTGGCTATTGGGGGCACTACCTGGCTAATGGAGGCACTACCTGGCTAATGGAGGCACTATCTGGCTAATGGAGGCACTACCTGGATGTAAGGGGCACTACCTGGCTGTAAGGGGCACTACCTAGCTGTAAGGGGCACTATCTGGCTATTGGGGACAGCTACCTGGCTAGAAGGGGCATTAACCTGGCTACAGGAGGCTACTACCTGGTTACAGGGTTCAAATAGGCCACCGAGATACCTACCTATTGGGGCACAGTTTGGCGGTATCTCCCAGCTCTCCTGGATGCTGAATAGACCATCCAACAGTCCAGCGAAGCTGGGTGATGCCAAAATCCTAATTTAGTTTTCTTCCAGAGCCATTACACAGTTAGGTGGAGTAGGGTGTGGCTTTTTCGAAGGGGTCGTGGCTTACATGCAAGATGGGCGTGAATATGCAAATTTTTGGCGCGCCCACGCCACCTTCAAATCTCCAGTTTTTTTTTTGTTTTTTTTTTAAACCCATTTTATTTCCATATTGCACAGAAAAAAAGGTACATTACAGCATATCTATTAATCATATAACAGGTTTGAAATTAACATGCAAGTATCATTTTGTAGACATTAGCCATAAACGTTCAAATAATATGAGAGCTATTCAGCTATGTATACGTTGTAAGATAAGAGGACAATACTGGACTAAAGGTGTTGCTATGCAGGCTATGAAGTTGTCCATTTTTATGTATAAAGTCCACTCTTCATCTCCCTGCTCATGTTGCCGACTGCACATATGGTTATTTTCTTTATTTTTTTAAAACCTGGTAATTTGTATAGCCCAAAGACGATTAATGCAGTGGGTTTTACAGCTACATTCTGGAACATGCCATACAAGAAACCAGATAGAAGATGTACAACATAACCAGTACACTTACAAAACAGAGATCTCCTGCTTTTTTACTTTCAAAAGTTGGCATGTATGGATTATGTTATTCATTTAAATTGACCAATACTATGAAAGAGGAAGCCAAAAGAAATCTTACTATCATCTAGGTGCTCTCTTTTATTTCTCACTTAATTCCTTAGTTTGTAGAACTCAGGTATCTCATCATTGTTTAGCTGCCAGTGCAGATAGATGTGGAAACCCTGGACATTATGGGCGACATGTATGAATAGGGCTGCGCCAGATATCTGGCGTCTTTTCAGCCCGATATCAGGTGCAGTGTGGTTTATAAATTTTCAAATCTCCGTGCCTGATTTCGGGGGGCATGCGGGAGGCGGGGCGCACTAGAACTGTAGCGAAGCTACATATTCATAGCTTCGCTATGGCATTTCTAGGCGCGTTACAGCTGGAAAAGGTATACCACTTTCAAAGTGGCATATCTGATCCGAACTGTGGCCAGCGGGTAATAAATCAGGCGCATTCTATGCCTTTTTTATTTGTATTAAACTTGGTGTGTAAATGCTAAATTTCATACCTGTTGCCCTATGTTCTGGACTGCTCTAACAAACTCACAGGTCAACTGCAGTATTGTGTCTCCTCTCATTAAAATGGACCTGTGGGTCTTCCTACAATGTCTTTTGTAGTAAATACTTGTGTTTCCTGTGAAATACCAATTCTGAACCATCTGCTCTTATAACTCTGCGTTGGGCTGTTCCTCTGTTATTCCTTCGGGAAACAGCCCAACACAGAGTTATAAGAAAGCATGCTTCAGAATTACTTTTCAGGGAACACACACGGTATTTACTCAAACATACAAATATATGTGGGAAATTATATGTTTTGATCGTACAGCATACTATCCACTTTTTTTTGGAATATCTGCATAGTCTTGTTCCCACCATGACTTCCATGGCATATCCACAGAATATGTCATCAAGGTCTGATAGACTTGATAGACAGAATGAGCGATAGAAAACATTAGCTAAGAATGGAGACAACTGTCTCTCTTTTCTGAGCCGATGTTTTCTGTGGCCCATTCTGGATATGGGTGTGGGTAACATCTATGGGACTTGTACCTATCAGACCTTGATGACATATTGCTTGCCCACGACTCTCTATTCTATTTTATGAGAGTTCCGAGTGCTGCTAAAAATGACTCTCCATTCTGGGATGACACTTTCAAGAACTGTTCCTGATATAGGTGCGGATGTCAAAGGTGAGACCCACACCTATTGGACTTTGATGCTATATCCTATAAATATGCCAACAAAGCCTATGGTGGGAACACCCCTTTAAAGATATTGATGCAATAGAGGACTGCTCCATGCCTGGAATCCACCTCAGTAAGTCAGGACAGCAAGCCACAACCCCTGGTGACCTAATGCTACAGTGGATGCTGTTGGGAAAATTAATGGCCACATGTGTGAGAATAGCATCTAAGAAAAACTAGGTACAAAGGTAAATTGCAGACGGCACTCAATTCCAAACGGCCAGGTGGTAATGAAAGCAGTCTTTATTCAAACATTGAGTAAAAACATTTCACATCATGGCAACAAAAAAAAAGAGACAAAGTCTGCTAACGAGTTTCAGACAAAGGAATGCCCTTAGTCATAGCAAGAGATAGTGTTTCATACATGCTTATATAGGATTAACAATCAAACAAAATCATTAACATGCATGTGTTAAAACATTAAGTACTCACCCACATGTCTTGCGATCTGTATCCCGGAGCCTGGAATGTAAACCTGCATTCCAGATGTCGAAAACGTTTCATCCAGACCGGAAGTCTCAGGCCGCTTGGCGCATATCTAGGATACCATCCTATGGAATGCAACACACCAACACACCATACTGATTATACCGGAAGGCAAGACACTATACCCATAATACAAATAAATATGTTGAATAATCATCATGAGATCCATAATATGGGTGAGTGTATCATACAAATGAAATCCTAAGTAGAGGAAACAGAGATTACTAATGTTTTGTAATGACATCCCCATAAATATGGGACAGGAATCTCAGGGACTAAAGATGGCTTGCTTACTTGAAATAGCCATCCCGTCACTGGACTCTGCTTCTACCTATATCTGACAAAAATGTTGAGAGAGCACAACTTACTGTAATAATGTATAAAAACAATGAAATATAAAAACACAATACGTCAGCATAAGAGAAGCATATAGTAATGGCAACCTCAAATTGATAATAAAAAATATTTTTTCATATATATGATCATTCCAAAGAGAAGAAGAAAAAATTAAAAGAGGGGGGGGGGGGGGGGGAGGAAGGGATTTCCCATGTTGGACCCGAATCACATCCAAAAACATAGCATCGATCGGATCCAAGCGATCCAACTGCGCTGGTGTTTAAATCCGTGTTGGAGCAGAGGATCGCCCCAAATCTTTATTATAGGGCTCTGCTGTGTCTTTCACTCAAGAATTGACATGTAAGTTTTGGGAATGGATACGAAAGGTACCTAAGACGAATGTAAAGCTCGGGTCACTCTGGGGAACGTGATGTGTTTTTTTAATTGGGAGTGAAAAAAAAATTGTATTGTTGAACTGTATGTTACATGCCCCCAAAAAGTGGAAAATATTTGGTGCTAATGTCTGGTTTGCATCCAATGGCCCCCTTGTGTAGTTATTTAAGTTAATCAAAGGGAGGTTTAATGATCCTATCTATGCCTATTATTTTTCGAATGACATTGAAGCAGAAATCTATAAAGTGCTGAGCAACATTTGATTTTATTTTTATGATTTTTTGTGAATTCGAGATGTTTAGGAAGGGTTTAAATCTATGAATTGTACAGGCTACATATGATAGATTACAGAATCTGCATATAGCCAAATATATCACATGATGTGAATTGCAGTTTACATTAGCATTTTATCAGATAGGAATGTACCCGTAGAGTTAAACGATTGGCAGAGGGGCGCAGAAGAACAGGTCTTACAGGGATGGGAACCACATTTGAAAAATCCCTTATGCTGTAGCCAAGTAGGCTTAGAATTAAAGATTATTGTTTGGGGGTAAGAAAGTGGAAACTAATATTTTTGGGACAAACTTCAACATTTAAGAAAGGGTCAATATTTTGTCCTCTTTTGATTTGGGAGATGTTTATGAATAATATTTTTCACTGCATTGTATTGAAATCCAGCACAACCATTGGTTTATTGGAAGGAATGTGAAGCCTGGTGTTTTGATTTAATTTGGGATCTTCCCGGGTTTTTAGCAACAAAATTTTAAAGGCTCTATCAAGGTCCCTCTGAGTAAACTCTTTGATGGTCTCCCAAAAATTTAAAAAGGTTTGTCTCATACTCGATTTATCTTACCCTTTTTATATGTTAATGGACACTGTTTTTGCAAGACCTTTAACATAAAAAGCAATCCTTGTAGTGAGACAAC
This sequence comes from Phyllomedusa bahiana, assembly GCA_025379985.1. Classification (NCBI taxonomy): domain Eukaryota; kingdom Metazoa; phylum Chordata; class Amphibia; order Anura; family Hylidae; genus Phyllomedusa; species Phyllomedusa bahiana. The sequence goes on along the minus strand of JAODAL010008004.1, from coordinate 81,803 downwards.
CCCTTGTTCAAATTGAAAATCCTCATCCATACTGCAATTTCGTTTTGCAGGTAGGAGCTCCTCCACGGGGATGGATTTTTTAGTATGTTTCAGGTGAAAGCTTCTATGATGGAGGATAGTATTACCAGCAGTGGGTTTGCAGAAAGTTTTTGAAGAAATTCTCCTATCAGTGAAACTCCACAATGTAAGATCCAAAAAATTGATTGTACAGGGATCCAAATAAAAGGTAAATCTTAAATTACACAGGTTTTTATTTAAATACCCCACAAAGGAATGCATGGCAGGTACATCACAGTCCCAAATGAGCAAGATGTCATTGATGTACCTGCTATACCACTCTGTTTACTCCGAAAATGGACAAAGAGGCATAAAAATATATGATTCCTGCCACCACAACATAATGAGATTAGCAAGTGACAGAGAGTATTTGGTACCCATTGACACTCCTCTATATTGGATATAAACTTGACCATTATAACTGAAATAGTTATGTGTCATGAGAAAATTAGTCACTGTTAGGATATATTCAAGAAGGTCCCTGCTATAAACACTGTATTTGTTAAGATGAAATTCAAGTGCATGTAAGGTTATATGATGTGGTATGCTTGTATAGAGTGACTCTACATCACATGTCAGCCAACAGAAGTGGGATTTCCAGATGACATGCTGTAGGCCACTAAGGGCATCCAATTTGACCAACAAAAAACCTGGAACTCGATTAACCAAAGGCTGTAATAAAGAATACAGCCATTGACACATACTTTCCAGGAGTGACCCCATACCAGACACAATTGGTCGCATAGGTGGTTGATGTGTATCTTTATGAATCTTGGGTAGTCCATACAAAATAGGACAATGTAACAAAATGTAACAAAATGTAACAAAATAAACTCTGACTGTCTCCTATTTAGTATCCCCATTGATAGACCCTCATTCAGAATATTTTCCAGTTCTTGTTTATATAAAGGGATAGGATTCAAGGAGTCTAGAATAAGTGGACACATCTGACAACAATTTGACCATTGTTTGGTACTAATTCGTTTTATCCATGATGACCACCGTTCCCCCCTTATCCACCATTTTGATGACCAATTTGTCATTTTTCTGTAATGTTTGTAATGCCTTTCTTAGTGTAAACTGTGTCACATAAAATTTTTACATCATGCTCAATTAAACTCTGGAAACGGTCCCTAGCAGGGTTCCTAGAATGTAAGGGGTAAAAAGTTAGTAGTTTTAAAGTAATGTGTCTGTTCTATGATAGAATCATTAATTGGCTCACTTAATTCTTCAAGTGTCAGGAGTGCAAGTTGCTCTTTGAACATAAAGCTACAGTAATGATTATCTTATGTTGTTCTATATTTATTTCATTAGAATCATTAAAAATATGTCTTTTTAGAGTAAAACGCCAAACGAACTTATTTACATCCTTTAGAGTGGAAAAGAGGTCCGCATGTTGTTCCAAGGCAAAATGCGTTGAAGCACAGACTTGCATTTCATAGGATGGTATCCGAGACATGAGCAATCTCAGTCTGAGACTTCCAGTCCGGATGGGACGTATTCGACTTCCGGAATGCAGGTTTGCGTTCCAGGTACCGGGATACAGATCACACGACATATGGATGATTGTTTAATGTTTAAAGGGGTTGTATCATTTCATTAAATGGCCTTCAGAATAAGGGAACAGTGAAAACAAGCAACTCTGCAATTTGATGTCATTAGCAAAGCTGTCTTGTTTTCACAGTATCCCTTATCTTCGTTTTCTGTAAACAAACTTCTCTAGTGCTAGTTATAGTCGGATCCCACCTCCTTGAAATTCATTAGCTGAGTTCTCTAATAATTTACATTCTGGTCTGCCCCCTGGACGGCCGTATTCACAGAGCTTGCATTTCTGCCTCTCACTCAGAATAAGGGGCCGACAACAATTTCACTCTATACAGCTAGCTGCGTCATCATTGACACTGCAGCTGTCTCTATAACCAGAAAACAGCAGAATTGTGCACGGTGCTTAATGCCTGCATGTAAGGGGCTGACAAAAATGTCACTTTACAGCTAACTGTAATCATTGACACTGCTACTGTACAAACAGGGAAAAAGCAGAATTGTGCATTGGTGCCTATGTAAACATGAAAGGGGGATGGATCTGTGCTGTGGATGGATTCAACTGTAGCAAACCTCCTGCTGTGAGAGATCCATGCTGAGTTCATAGAAGACTGTTTAGACTGAATGCAGGCCTGTGGTATGTAAACAGCTCTAACAAAATAAGACTGCATAGGGAGAGAACAGTGATATGTGGAGGAGGGGGGACTCACTGGAGCCAGCATGAACAGTGAAGGGGGGATGATGTCATCCCCCTTCAGTTAAGAAACACCCAGCTGGGAGGGGAAGAAACACCCCTGGATTTCAGTAAGTGAGAGCATCAAGCTTCAAGAGAATAGCCCAACTGAAGAAGCAATACCTCCTCTTTAATGTTTTAAAACACACATTAATGTTTTTGTTTGATAGATTGTTTCATATATGCTTATATAAGACAATCTCTTGCTGTGACTAAGGGCATTCACTTGCCCGAAAAGCGTCAGCATAGTTTGTCTCTCTTTTTTTGTTGCCACGATGTGATATGTTTTTACTCGATGCTTGAATAAAGGACGTGCTTTTATTACCACCTGGCTGTTTGGAGTTGACTGCCGTCCGCAATTTACCTTTGTACCTCATTATACAAGTGCTTCTTGGGGCAAAACGGTACGTGCACAACTCTTAAAGGGGTTTTGCCAGGACGTGAGTTACTTACCTCCTAATTAGCACAGAGTAGAATATAAACAAATCATGCTGAGTCATGAATGGCTGCAGGGGAGAGAGGGAAGGGGTGGAGGAAAAGTGAGGAAAATGGGAGTGTCTCAAAATTATGAAATAATAACATTAAACAGTGGATTCTAAATACAGCAAGAACACAAGGCTATACACTGCACTTTCCCAGCCCTTGAAGCTCATTCATTTTCCTGTCATCAGATAAGAAGTGTTCAGCAAGGCAGCCTGTAAACTTAGTGTGCTAATGCAAGTTTCAGGTAATAAGGGGGATTGGAAATATTTTTATCCTTTATTTAGGAAAGTGATTAAATACCCCCTTTTGGGGATCCCACGTCAACATTAATGTGGAAACCTTTAAGGTATATATTTATTAATTCCTGTGGATTTTTTAGGATTAGTGGGTTCAACTTTTCTCTATTGTTCTAAGAAAACTAACATTAATTAAAGACTATTTTCTTTGGGGCTTAGAAAAGCTGATCACCAGCTTCTATATAAAAAGAGGTTGTTTTGTCTGAAGAAACATTCATTTTGATATACATGCCGTCCCAGGCGGCGGCGCTTGGCTGTTTTATTGTGCGGCTCGGGCCCCAATAAAACACCCTTGTGCACGAGTCTACCGGGATCCAGGCCTTCTGCGTGGGCCTGGAGCAAACCCGAATGGCCTCTTCAGCTGCATGTGCCCAGTCCGCTGGTCGCCACACTCAGCTGAGGGGCTTCTGCGGAGCAGAGAGCGAGCGCTACCTGCCCCGCAGACAGTGTCGGACCCCGCAGGTCCGACAACATCCAACACCCTGCGGGCGCCGGGAAGGGTACCTCACTGCGTACGAGGACCTCGACGCAGGCCCCGGGACGCCCTCTGACCGGCTGCGTAGCGCTGACGCTTGTTGTCTTAGCGGCAACGCTGCTAGTCCTGGGGAAACAGCGCGTCTTAGGACGTGCGACCCGACAGCGGGAGACCTGCCGGCAGAGAGCGCGGGAACTCGGTAAACGAGGACGTCGTTGCAACTTTGGCCAGAGACGCACGTGGGATATCTTAGGGGAGGATTTAGGGGGTGTATTTTTTTATCGCGTTTACCTGCTCAGTAGCCCCAAGATCAATCGCTGTGCCCCATATACTGCTTGTGCAAACCCCTATATATGCCATGCCTTCTGTGGCCACCCCATTATCACCTGCCTGTCGGCCCCCATATACTGCCTGTGCCTTTAATGCCTGCCTGTCGGCCCCTATATCCAATGAGCCCCACCCCTGGAACGGGTCGGCACCCTTTATATAATGCCTGTGGCCCCCATATACCCTAGCCAGTGCACATCATAAATGCCTGCCTGTGGACCCCAAATCCCTGCCTGTTCGGGAAACCCATATACTGCCTGTCGGGACACCTTATCCCTGTGCACTGTCGGCCATCCCAAATTTTCCCTGCAATCGTGGACCCCCATATACTGCCTGTGGCCCTCAATATCCCGGCCTGTGCCCCTATAATGCTGGCCCTGTGGGCCCAACAGTTGCTGCCTGTAGCCCCCTTATACTCCGGAACTTTGGCACCCAATAATTGACGTAGGCCTCCCTTAATCCCTTGTCTGTGCCACTGCTAATCCATGCCTGTGGCCAACAATATTCCCTCTCTGTGGACCCCTTATGCTGCCTGAGCACCTATAATGCACTGAATTGAGGCCCCCATTTTATCGACCTGTGCGCCCCCCATATTTGCCTGTGGCCCCCATTTCCATGCTGTGGCCCAAAGATTCTTGCCAGTGGCCCCCAATATACCCTGCCTGTGGGCCCCAATCCGCCTGCATGTGGCCAAAATGACGCCTGACTGGGGCCTACCAATATGCTGCACTTGGGGCACCATAATGCTGACATGTGACAAAGTTTTTACTGACTGGGGCAAATAGTTACTGCATGTTTAACCGTTATTCTCTGGACTGTGGCCCCCATATACTGCCTGCCACGCCACCCAAACACACCTACCCCCCCGACCCTCCCCCACCCCCGTGTCCATATATACCTGTCTGGGGCCCCCATATCCCACCTCAGTGACCCTATATTTTCTGCCTCCAGTGGCCATATATTACCTTCTTGTGGCCCCTATATACTGCCTCAGTGCACCATTATACTGACTGTGGACACCCATATACTGCCTCAGTGCCCCAATATATACCTGCCCTGGCCACATATATTACTCTGCACTGTGCCCCCCTATATACTGCTTTGGGCACCATTATTCCTGCCTGGTGGCCCCTGCCCACCCCCGTATACCTGCCTGTGGCCCTATATATCTGCCTGTCGGCACCCATATATCTGCCTGTGGCCCCCATATACTGCTTCAGTGCACCTATATACCTTAACTGAGGGGACTGCCTATACACTATAATAAGGAGTGTTGCTGGAAATGTCGAGGATTCTATAGATATTATGTCTCCAAATACATCGAGGGACGAGATATGGCCCGGGGAGCACATCAGCATGAGGTGTGACACCGGTTGGTGAAGGTTAAGGGAAAATAGTGAACGGACGCTGATCAGAAAAGACGTCTCCGGTGAGTCCACTTAAAATGTAACAGCAGTGTAATCACTTAATATGTCTGCTGAGGCCTACATCACAATAGTTAAAACTCTACCCTACTGGTCACTGTATGGCCACCAGGTCGGTATATGTAATCAGAGGGCCCTAGTGTACAGCTGATAGTCACATATGGGGCGCTTGCGTCCGGTCCGGGTACTGGCATGGATTATTTGTGCCTTAAGTAGTAATAGTTTGGGGTCTTGGTTTTGTTCGGTGGGTTTTTAGTAACAATCACTTGGTCGGGAAATTTGCTACACTGTTTCGGTGTATGTTTTGGTGACTTGTTTTACGGGGTTCTGTATCTGCAAGGTGAGATGTTCTGAAAAAAGTAAATTTGTCATTGGTGATTTTTAATGTACAAGTGAATGCTGAGGAGATGGACGGGGATCTGTGTGGGTTGTGAAGAAAATTAGTGACACAGGAACAGCAAGGTTTTTATCTTTAAAAATAAATCATCCGCAGTTTAAAATGGTGGCAAGCGATATATACTGTCTTGTGTAAACCAACGCCTCCATTCCCATGAAATACACTAACCGGGCACGAGGCCCAGGATGTTTTAGGACCCTAGCAACGCCCCTGTATACAAAGTATACATACAGTCGGTTGCAAAAGTATTAATACCCCTTAAAAAATGATACATGATTTTCCAAATTTTTTCAATTTAAAAACTGGTGTGGCTTGCATATGTATTCATCCCCCTGTACTCTGGTACGCCTAAATAAAATCCAGTGTGACCAATCCCTTTAAGAACAAAAATCAGCAAGCAGCATCTTGAAACCCACCAAGGAACACACCAGACAGCTGAGGGATGAAGTTGTGGCAAAGTATATTGCTGGTTAGGTTTTTTTAAAAAATAGCCTAAGCACTGAACATCTCTCAGAGCAGTGTTCAATTCATCATCCGTAAATGGAAGGAGTATGGCACAACTGCCTAACCTAGGTAGACTTGGCCTTCAGGTGCACGAGAAATCTGCCACAGCACGACTAACTTTATTAGTTGCATACTCCACAAATCTAGCTTTTATGAAACCGTGTCAAGAAGAAAGGGTTAGATTTTTTTTTAAAATAGCCTAAGCTCTGAACATCTCTCAGAGCAGTGTTTAATTCATCATCCATAGATGGAAGGAGTATGGCACAACTGCTAACCTACCAAGACATGGCCTTCAGGTGGCGAGAATCTGTACCACAGGGGACAACTATTTGATGTCTGATACACAAATCTGCTCTTTATAGAAACTGTGTCTAAAGGGAGGGAAAGAAGCCCTTTTTTGAAAGCAAGCCAAAAGAAGTCCCATTTGGAGTTTGCCTAAAGGTATATAGTGACACAACAAGCATGTGGAAGAAGGTTACTCCACGTCTGATAGAGCACCCCAAATTAACCTTCAATCTTGTCCTATGATTTGGCCTAAATGCCAAATGCTATGTATGGAGGAAAGCCAACACTGCACATCACCCTGAACACATCATCCCCACAGTGAAGCATGATGGTGGCAGTATCAAGCTGTGGGGAGGTTTTGCTTCAGCAGCGACTGGGAAGTTGCTCAAAATTGATGAGAAGATGAATGGAGCTAAATACAGAGCAAACATGGAGGAAAACTTGATAGAGGTTGCAAAAGACATGAGACTTGAGACTAGGTTGTAGGTTCACCTTCCAGCAGGACAATGACCCTAAACATACAGATAAAGCTACAATGGGAGGGTTTGAATCAAAGCATATTCATGTGTTAAAATGGTCCAGTCAAAGTCTAGAAAATCAAAAATTAGAATATCCGCTAAATCTTTACTTTTCCTCAGCTATCTTAATAAAATGTGAAATCTAAACAACATTGCAAAACAGAAAATATCTCCAAATATACACTCTATTTGATATACAATTTTGGTCATATATGATGAACAATAGGGTTTAATTAGTAGACTCATGTGACCCAATGTAGTCCGGATGGGGAATGGATGGACCACAGCTGATATTTGTAATCCAAAATTTAGGCAAAAAAGATATGTGTCTATGAATGTGATGTGACACCCCCCCCAGAACGCCCCAAATCTTTGGCGCATTATAATGTGTTGTGGAAGGTACGTACCACGCCCAATGTTTGACGTGTAAAAATTATTCTATAATCTATAGTGTGGTTGACTAACATCATTTTTGATGAACAGCACTTTCCTGGCAACAGCCCCCTGTTAAGACATCGTCGACCAGAGTGATATTTGGAGAGTGTACTGTTCGGGTGTTTTGCTTTAATTTAATATAATTTTATAACAAATATTCATGAGTGAAAAGTAGGTAGGCAATTTTCAAATTTTTTTAAATTTTTTTTTGTGAATTGAGGCTAAATAAGTTTATAGGAGGTCTGATATTTGCGGACCAGTCAAAGTCTAGACCTAAATCCCATTGAGAATCTGGTATGACTTGTAAATTGCTGTTTACAAATGTTTGCCAACCAATCTGACTAAGTTAAAGCTATTTTGCAAAGAAGAATGGGCATAAAATGGTAGAAGCATAACTCAACAAACTTGGAGCTGTCATTGCAGCTAAAGGTGGTCCTACAAAGTATTGACTCACACTTTTAAGTTTTTAATTTGCAAAAATGTGGAAAAGCTTGTATCATTTTCTTGACAAAAACTTGCTACTTTGTTTTGATCATACAATATCAATAAAATACATAAAAAAATAACATTTGTGATTGTTAAGTTTAATAATAAGGAATAGTTCAAGGGATATGAATACTTTGCAACCCACTGCAAAGTTGCTCTTTCCATGTAAAAAATGTTTACTTTAAGAAAAAAAAAATGGAAAATTATTAATGAAATTAGAGTGACTGGACTAGTAAAAATGAGATGCAGCAGTGAAGACTTATGTCACATAGCATATCTCTAACCTTAATTATAGTGCATCTAACACAAATATCAGAGGGCATCACATAAAATGTCTAAGTAATAACTCAAGGTATAGTGGAATATTGGAAAGCATTATGCTCAAGGAAAAATATGAAAAACCATGGACTCTTAGTTTCACAGCATTTCGATCAAAGATTGTAATAAGCTCACCTCCACTCCAAAAACGTCAAGGTGATCCCAGAGCAGGGGAGTCATCATGAACTTGATACCTCACTAAGCCGTCAATCCAGACTTCAAATTCAGGGATTGGTAGGAACATAGCAATTTGGATATATCCTAAGAGTCCCTGGTTTGTCATATTTTTCACTTAGAAGTTAATGCAATTTCCAATATTTCCTATTAACCTTAGCAGCGTTTGTAACTTAGTCTATAGTGTGCCATGATATTTGTGTTAGATGTTATTGCTAATCTGCCTTTTCAGTGTGCCAACTAATGCTTTCGTTTTTCAAAGTATATTTTAGTTGTGTCAGCCTTCATTTACGTTTAGTAGTACTATTTGAGAAATGGCAATCCTCCATTGGCTGGCTGCTCTCAGCTGCCTCTTTTAAACCTCAGTGAAGGATTATTCCTATTTCGATAGTTCTACCATGTCCCTGAAGTTGCCAGTCTGGTATTGATGCTTTCAGTGATGGTCACACTGTTCAGTGTTAGAGGACTCATATGCTATGGGATCCCATGGCACCGGACGTTGGATCGCAGGGGAGCCAATTATATATATATTGTATTCATTATACTGTAAATACTAAAGAAAGTTCCCAGGTTTTTAAGATTTTTCATATAGCTGTAATGAATTTCCATTATTCATATATAACCTTGAGGTTTTTACTTAGTCTTGTAGTGTGCCTCTGTTATTTTGTGTTTAGTAGTATCTGTCAGTTAGTGCCTTTTCCACGTGTGCTCCTATGCTTGCGTTTTTCAGAATATTTTTTTGATGTGCACCAGCACCCTAAGTATGTTTAGTATAGTTAATTTGAGATGGCATCTCATTGGCTTGCTCGCCCACTCAAAGCATGCCTCTTTTAAACCAGTGCAGGATAAGCCAACTGCTCAGTTCCTACCATACCCCCTGAAGTTGCAGTCTGGATTGACGCCTAGTGACCGGTAACATGTTTAGTGTAGGGGAATCACCTGCTTGGGATACCCCTTGAAGTTTTGGCGAGGTGTGCTGTATACAATTCTTTGATCAAAATAATGTAAACTAAGACGTCCCAGGTTTTTCATATTTTCCTTAGCGTAATGCCATTTCCAATATTCCTAATATCACCTTGAGGTTTTACCTCTAGTCTTTCAGTTGTGACACTTGATATTTGTTGTTAGAATGTATGCTATTGCGCCTTTTCATTGTGAGCACCTATGCTTGCGTTTTTCAAAGTATATTTTAGATGTGCACAGCCTCATTACGTTTTGTAGTCTTAATTATAGTGCAGTCAGTACAAAATTGACAGCTTCCATGAGGGCAGTATGTGACATTGTTTCTAGGTAAAATAAATGTCCTGTAATTAAGAAGAACCAGTTGTATCGCTAAATTAACAAAATCTACATCTATATAAATTTTACGACACCCTTGTATTTTAATATAAGTTAATTATGTAAAGCAGTTAGTGCTATATTTCAGCCCTTATTATTTACACAGAATCAGTGATGCTTTATAAGTAATTCATATGTGGCTGGAGTTACATGTTCTATATTGCAACATTATACATTTCGATTACTATATTTGTAACAAATAATTTGAGTACCATTTTTTTTCCTGCCAAAATACTTACTAGTTATGACTTTCTAGGTGCATGCATAATTATTGTAATTTTCATTTGACCTTTACTATAAAAACTTCTAAATACAGGTGTAGAGATTTGCGTGTATTTGCAGTATTAGTGTGGTTAACTATGCTGTTTTTAATACTGTCTAGAATCAATAGCCAAATAAATCGTAAACTATTGAAAAAATGCCAAAAGGAAACAATTTTGACCTATGTTTGGCCTATCAAAACCAATAGGTGCGTCACAAGATACTTTTAGGTCTTGTTTTTATTAACCAAACATACATAGAGGAGTCACATTATTAAGACCACCAGCTACTATCCAGAGTAACCATCGCGTGCAGAACAGGCAGCAACTAGACGGGCTGGAAGTGATTCATTAAGGTCCTGGTAGATTGTCACAGGTACCTAGAGCCATGCTGACCGCATGAAGGATGAGTAGGGTTAATCCATAGAACAAACGGGGACCATCTATGTGGTGCCACGGATGCTAGATTGGGTTCAAGCCTGGGGAATTAATGGGTAATACTTGGACGTCTCTGTCATGCCCTTTCAGTTGATGTCAGAGATTTCTAGCCATTGCCTGACAGCAAGACATACTGCCATTCAGCCCCCCCCACAAGATACTCAGCATGTAAGAGTGCACCTCATCAGCAATGAATTACAACCCAATCAGTTGTGAGTGTCTTCCCCATGGATGAGTAGGCCCCTAGAAGGCCACAAAAAAACATTCCCGTAACGCTGCCACCACCAGTTTGTGTTCTACTGGTAATGATTGCAGGATTTTTGTTCTCTGCTTGTCATCTGACATTCCGTTTTATGAAGCCGAAAACGTGACTTACTGGAGAAGGCAACCCTTTGCCAATCTGCGGAGGTCTAAATCCGATATTGTTGTAAAAATTGAAGCCTTTTCTGCCAATACAACTTTGTTAGCAGACATACAGTGACTCTGGAGCCCCATTCTCAGTTGGTTTCACTGAGCTGTTGTTTTAGACACACATTTGGTAGCCCCCGGTTCATTTTGGCAGTGAGCTGCTTCACTGTCGCATGTGGTTCCTCTTTTATGCACTTTTGTAGCTGACGTTCACCCCTCACATCATTGGCACATACTGCTCAGCAGTTTTCACCTCGCTTATTCGTGGTGGTGCCATTGTCCACTTTGTTGGAGTAGATGAGTAGGCAGGTCAGCTTCTATGGTACCATAGAATGCAGACACACACATTGCTTTAGGTGTATTACGTAACTCTGAAAAGTTCCATCTGCAGAGCTTTATTTATAGTATGAAATAAACAAGGTGGTTCAATATAAAGCAAATATCAAAGTGCATTATGTGATTGTGACAGAAATCAGCCTACAAGCATCAGCATATCCTTATCTATTACATTTTTGGATATCACAGATGACTTCACTAGACTCCTATCCTTGCTTAGGTCTTGGGTTTGAGTTGAAAACAAGTGACTATTCATTTAAATTCTGCAGGCTAATAATCCCTTATTCTCACAACTCTCAATACATTTTCACCACGGCAGCATGCAAACAGTTCACAAACTGCACATCAGAAACACTGCCACCTTTGACCCAAAAGCCAATAATCACCCCTTTTTGAATCTATGATAAATCAATCCTTTTACTCATGACAGCAATAAGGGATATGTATAAAGACAGTCTATCACACATCCCATATATCCACCAAGCCAGCTCACCACAGGTGACTTCCTTCCTGAGCTGCTGACAAAAGAAGGAAGTAGTCATAATAATGTGCCTCACAGCATAGCCTATAAATGTTGTGTGTCCAGAGCAGTACTTTTTAACTCCTTAACCCACCTAGATATATGGCTATGTCCTGGTGGCGTTAAGGAGTTGTGTAGTGGGATCGCCACTAATTGCAGCTAGCGCCCAGTGGTTAAAGCGTGGGGGGGGGAGGGGGGACGCCACCACCCTCCCACCCTGTTTAACCCCGTAGACACTGCGGCACCGTTCTTCACTTTGATCAGAGCACCTGTGGCAAAATTGCAGGCTCCCGATTGCTTAACATGGCAGCTGGAAGCCTTGTAAAGGCCTCCATCGCCGCCATGTTTTCGATTTCCCCACTTCCGGCCCCAGGCTGGAAGTGGGAAGACCACCATCTTTGTACATCCTAATGCATTGCATATAGAGTGGTGAAGCACCCTAGGTTACTCAAGGGACTCAAGATTAAAGTAAAAAAAAAAAAAATTAAAGTATAAAAAAAATAAATTAAAAGTTCAAATCACCCCCCTTTCACCATTTTACAAATAAAAGAAATAAAATAATAAAAAAGTGACACATATTTGGTATCGCTGCGCCTGCAAAAGTCTGATCTATTAAAATTTAATATAATTTATTCTGTACGCTGAACACTGTAGAAGAAGAAAATTCCAAATGCCAAAATTGCGTTTTTTTTGGTCAATTCACGTACCCTAAAAATTGGAAAAAATGTAATTTAAAAAGTCGCTTGTATTCCAAACTGCTAGCAATAAAAAGTACACTTCAGCCCACATAAAAATTCCCCCTCACTGACGTCCGTAGGTGTTAGTACAAAAAAGTTATTGGTCGCAAAAAATGGCGCCGCGGTGCATATTTCAAGAATAGAGAATGTTTGGAATTTTTTTACGGTACCAAAACATAATGGAAACCCTACATGTTTGGTATTGGCGGATGTGTATCTACCTGTAGATATTTTTTGCGGTTTCCCAGTATATTCTATGGTACTATAAATAATACCATTAGAAAGTACATCTTTTCCTGCAAAATAAAAGCCCTCATATGTTGATGTAGGTGGAAGAATAAAATGTTATGGCTTTTGGAAAGCAAGGTGGAGAAAAATGAAGAGTAATATTTTTTTCCTTTGGAGGGATTAAGGGGTTAACTCATTTTGAAGTAACATGAGGAAAATGGACTGTTACTGCTGGGAATATATCTTCTTTTATTTCCTACCGACAGCTATTGAAGAAACAAATCTTTACAATAAATTAAATGTTGCATGCAGTCTGACATTTTGCATACAACATTTTACATTTATGATGTGGATAATATTTAGCATTGAAAATGCACGTAGGTGTGCATTGTGAAATGCTATTGGTTTGCTCAACTGAATCCCTTGACATGACACTTTGTGATGAAAGTTTGCCTACTATTCCATAAATGTTGGCATGCATATCTAGGTACAACATGGGCTCTTTGGGGATAACTGATAACAAACCCATGGGCCAGTCTTTTAAATAAGTAAACCAAACATGTGCAAACATCTGCAGAGCAGAGTTCCTGCATTGTGTGTCCAGATGGCTCAACCATTGATATAAATATGCAAAACATGCATCAGGTTCTATAACTCATGTGCATCTGTTCATTACAGATCCTCTTACATTGCTCATTTCTCAATCCAGCAACTACATTAGTCACTTTCCACTTTACATGCCTCACATCTGGGACCATCGAGTAATCTTACTTGGTATTTTAAATAACAAAATCTTAGAAACAAATCCAAAGCATTAGCCAGATATCAGAGGATGCGTTTTTTATCTTCCTTTGGTTATTAATAGGTATTTTGGATTCGTAAGAGAGAAAGTAAGGGTAAGTAAACTTGCCACAGTAGTAAACCGATGTACATGTTCTGCATGTGATGGTGACAGGATATGTAGATATCCTAGTAAAAATGTAGGGGAACACACACGGGTGTAAAACTATACATTAGAATTTAATTTGTAATGCAGAGGTATTGATTATACAGTATCATATTATTGTACAATACTGCATAGTATAAGATCCTATTACCAATAATTCTGTCTACCCAAATAAAACAATTCTGTCTTCCCAAATAGACAATCAAAGACATACATTATTGTATCGCTTTGTATTACACTTTACATGTGACAGGTAGCCTATTAGATTCTGTCGGTCAGGGCTAGGCGGCGCTCAGTCTGCAGGGAGCAACGTTCTGCAGCAGCTGATCAGCAACCCCACCCTGATAGACAGTCTGCTGGGAGCTGTGTGAGTGACAGAGGTCCAGCCACTCTGGACAGGGGGCATGTCACACCAGCCAATGGGAGAACCCGGAGACCGCTCCAATCAGCTGCAGGGGCGGTGTCCGGGAATCACATTTAAACTCCCTGAAGGCTGAGTGCTGCGCCTGTGATATTTCCTGGCTGCCTTGTATTCCTTGTGCTATTGCTTGTTATTTGCTCATCTGTGTACCTGCCTTCGTCTTGTTTCCTGACCCTGTCTTGCTCTCCGTTTTTGTACCTCACTCCCGTTCGTGTTTGACCTCGGCTTGTTTACGTTTATCCCTCTGGTTTTGATTTGTGGCTTGGCGTTCCTAATTTGGTATTGACCCGGACTGTCTGACTATTCTTCCTCCTGACAGCCCCAGTTGACGTCTGCCATCTAGGGCAGCACGTCAAGTAGGCAGGGACAGTGGGCTGAGTTCCAGTCAGGGCTCACTGTACCCCCCTTGACGTGACACTGTCTCTGTCTCTTAAACATGGCAAACCTGGATGCTATTATTTGGCCTCTGGCTGCCATGGAAACCATCAGCACCCTGCTTTTGAATTGCAGTGGTGCCCATCGATGACACAGGGGACCCCCTTGCCTTTATCCAGCTTTATGCAGAAGCAGATACTGACTGCATCATCTAGGGATTAAACCGTCCACTGCAGAGGGAGCCTTTATGTACATCCAAGTGCAATATATGTTCAGGAGACTTGGTAAATACGCTGGCTGTAAAACAATGTCCTGTGCCCTCCCTTGAACGCCACTGAAAGGGAGCAGTAAGATTCCGAGCAAGTCCTACTAATTTCTTCAGCCAATTCATAGACCTTGTCATGCAGGATCCAAATGGATTCAGGTAAGAGAGAGGGGAGGACAGAAGAATTAAGAGCATCTGTAACAAGCAGAAAGGTGGGATACCTGCTCCAGTATCTCCCTTCTCCCCATCAATGGGTTATTCACCCCATTTTTATTATTGTTCACAGGATACCGCTGCCTTTTAAAAATAAAAAAAAAATATTCTCACCTTTCCTCTCACCTGGGATCCAGCGCTGCACCGTCCTAAACTCTCTGCCGTTCTTTTGTTGTCTTCCTTTATTTTTTCCAATGGGCCATCGCTGCTGCAGCCGCTGATTGGCTGCATCGGTCACGTGTCATCGGCGGTCATTTGGAAGTAGTGCTCCAAAGAGTAATTTCTGTCAATGGCACATGACTGCTGCAGTCAGTCAATGGCTGCAGCCGTGACTTTCCATTCATCAGAAAACAACAAAAGAACAACACAGGGTGAGGACGGTGCAGCACAGCATCCCAGGTGGGAGGAGATGTGAGTATAGGTTTCTATGACAGTGGTATCTCATGTACAAAAGATAAAGATTAGTATTGGAGAATCCCTTGAATATGGTGAGACCCCATACAGCAAAACTGTAGAGATGTTGAAGCTTGATGTTGGAGATATCTCCATCTACCTGAAAGGTTGTGAAGAAAAGTGAATTTCAGTATTATTATAATGTCTGTTTGGTCTGATCCATATAAAGATACATATAAGGCGATGGCTCCATTCCATGGTCAGAATTTTAAGCGGATTCAGTATTTAGAATCCGCAAAAATCCAACTATTACCAGTGCCCATAGACCGCAATAGAAAATCTGAGCTGTAGTCTACACAGCTCGGATTTTCTATTGTCGGTTTTCAGAACCACCGGCGTATAGAACATGCTCTATAATCTGCCGCGTTATGGTGGATTCTAGTACACTTCAATGTTAAAGAGCTGTCCACAAAAGCCGTGACATAAACCGTGGTATGGCGATGGTATAGTACCATTGGATTTCAGATGGTATTTTTCCATTGCTGTGTAAACATAGCCTAAGGGTCTATTCAGATGAACACAAACCGCATCTATCATAGCAAGCATGTCCATTTGTAGTTACATTATTAGATGAGACTGTAGCATTAGGGTCTGTTCCCACATCGTATTCGGGCGCGTACTGTCCGCGCCGCCCTATGCCGGGCGATTAGGAAGTACGCATTGATCAGCCCCCAGCCGGCCCCATTCACATGCATTGTCACAGGCGCGTAAGAGCCACGAACAATTGACATGTCACTTCTCTACCCCAGCGTACAATAAGATTGAATTATACACCCGGGCAGATGAGGCATAATTCATAGTTCTCTATGAGAGCTGTGAAGTACCGTAATTGCGGCGCGCATTTCGTGCGTATTAGAGCGCAAATACTCCATGTGAACATACCCTACTTACTACAGAGAAGATAATAGAGGAGTAACAGAGGAACAGCACAACACAGAGATATAAGGCTATGCTCACACGGCTTATTTGCGGGGCGTAATTACGCCCCGCAATTACGGCGTGTGGACGGGGGCAGGGGGGGAGTGGGGGGCCGGCACCTCCCCGGCCCAAAGACAATCATTACTAGCGGCGCGTATACGCCGCTAGAAAATGACATGTCACTTATCTCCCCCCGCGGCGGATTCGCCGAGCAGGGAGAGGAGATGTAATCCATAGTTCTCTATGAGAACTGTGGATTACCGTAATGACTGGGACGTATTCCAGCCGTCATTTGCGCACTACGGGGCGTAATTAAGGACTGAAATACGTCCCATTTTAAGCCGTGTGAACATGGCCTAAGAGAAGATGCTCCAGAATTGTTATTTCACACAAGGATTTACTTAAACATACATATCAGGAGCAGCCATAGGTCCTCTTTAAACAAATTACTTAGCTTAGTTTTAAATGTGTGTGATTTCCACTCCTTTATTGGATGTGAATGTTTAATACCACTTTTTCCTGGATTTATGGAATGTATGCGCCTCTTGAATTACAAATCCTCGGCTGTGTTGGTCATTTTCCTAACAGTATTGTAGCTGTTTGCATATTGAAAGTTCTGATTTATTGTTCTAAGAAGTGAGTTACAGTACCAAGAAATATCTTCTTTATTCTCACGGGAAATGAAACCTGTATTTCTTGGTTGTGTATAAAAAATCCTATGACAAAAAGCGAGGCTTTGAAGCTAAGATTTAATACACAAGGGGCTTACATGGAAAAGCTGTTTCTTTACAGACACAAAAAATGGCTTGTGACATTCCTTCAACTTAACTACATGTCGCCAAAACAGGAAAGTAAGTAAGAAGTGTGGTTACTTAAAAAGGAAGAGCGTACTGTAATAGACGCGACTCACTGGGCTGAAAGTATGGGCCACATGAATGAAAACTGTTTAGGTCTAAAACCTATGGGCAAAAAAGTGAGTTTTAGACCTAAACAGTTGTAATGGACCTAGGTAGTGGATCCGCTGGGCCGCCACAAGCGATGGTAATAGCCGTACCAGGGAGTGGAGTCTAAGTGGGTTCCGGTTTTCACCAAAGCCCGCCGCAAAGCGGGATGGACTTGCTGCGGCGGGATTCCACCAGGTCGCTACCCCTGATACGACTTGCTTGCAGTGGTAGCCGAGGTGCAATGCAGGACCAAATCGACAGGCAAACTCGTAGTCGGAAATGGGCTGAGAGGTCAGGGCAGGCGGCAAAGGTTCGTGGTCGGGAAACGTAAGTCTAAGGGACTGCGGCAGGTGCTTCCAATTATCGGCGCGCTGGCCCTTTAAATTTGACAGAGCCGGCGCGCCCGCGCCTTAAAGAGCTGGGTCGCGCACACCGGCCGGGAACGGAGACAGGACTGCGGTCAGGTGAGGAGGGGCGCCTGCAGGAGCGGGTGCACTCACGGATCGCGGAGCCACCCTCACCAGGTGCAGGCAGCGCTGCAGGGGAACGAGTGCGCCCGCAGCCCGGACCACGGGTTGCGGCGCCACTCGGTAACAACAGTTTTTATACATGTGGCCCTATGTGTACACACCTTCCAATTGTTAACTGCTATATGAAATTGAGCATACAACTATGCAATCCATATTGACAAGCATTACAATAATGAGTATTAACTTTCAGTGCTATCAAAGGACGGGGCTGGGGAGTTCCCTCTTAAATGAAACAGAAATGTTTGCAGATGAACAAATTGCTTTTATTTTTAGTAAGGGCACAAAAATGTTGTTCAGCGTCTGTAAAGCAAGCTTCCGTTAAAGTCAAGTTGCACCAAAGTAATAGCTATTGCTTGTACTAGTCTTCCACAAGGTGTCTCGCGGTGGGTCATACCTACACCTCTGATACGGCACTTGTGGGGTTGCTGAGTATGATTGCTGCTCTGCAACAGTGAACAATGTGACAGCAGCTTTACCTACACAATGCTTGATGGTTGCAGAAAAACCTCAGTTCATTACTTTCACTCCTTCAAACAGGTGTTTTGCTGCTCTGAAACTTTGTCCAATTATACAGAAAAAGGAATAGCGCTATATTACTTGTACTTTTTTTCCAGTTACACATTATCAGTGTTCCTCTTAGTCCACTCATTTTGTCAAACTTGGAAGGGACGTCAGGATATCTTTTTCCCGTATATTAGGTCATAGGAGAAGAATAGACACGGTACAGAGCCTAATAGGGCTATGGGACTATATTGTACCACAAAATATATCTGATGTCATATGTGTCTTAGCTTCTACAACCTTTATATATTCCATCCTCTCCCTTGACATATTATTATTGCCACTTTATAGTTGTCAAATAATATATGGTGGTTATTGGATAACAATCTCGTCCTATGGCGGCTCAAGCACTATTTTTCTATTGGAAGAATCTAATTTGAATCTAATTTTTAATCATTTCTAAATAAAGGTTATATTTTATTTAGTCTGCCTTCCAAAAATAAATATTTATTAGATTAACCCTGTGGCGTTTTGGAATCATACCTCCATAAAATCGATTAAATCTACACTCACCGGCCACTTTATTAGGTACACCTGTCCAACTGCTCGTTAACACTTAATTTCTAAACAGCCCAAACACATAGCGGGCAATCAGTGCATTTAGGCATGTAGACATTTGGGCAAGACAATCTCCTGCAGTTCAAAACCCAGCATCAGTATGGGGAAGAAAGGTGATTTGAGTGCCTTTTTACTTGGCTTGGTTGTTGGTGACATAAGGGCTGGTCTGTGTATTTCATAAACTGATGATCTCCTGGTATTTTCACGCAAAACCATCTCTAGGGTTTACAGAGAATGGTCCCGAAAAAGAAAAAAACATCCAGTGGCGGCAGTCCTGTTTGGGCGGAAATTTCCTTGTTGATGCCAGAGATCAAAGGAGAATGGGCAGACTGGTTTTAAGCTGAAGAAGGCAACTGTGACTCAAATAGCCACCCGTTACAACCAAGGTGCAGAAGAGCATCTCTGAACGCCAGTACGGCGAACTTATTTGAGGCAGAAGGGCTACAGCAGCAGAAGACCACACCCGGTGCCACTCCTTTCAGCTAAGAACAGGAAACTGGGCTCCAATCTGCCCAAGCTCATCGAAATTGGACAGTAGAAGATTGGAAAACGTTGCTGGTCTGAAGTCCTCAATTTTCTGCGACATTCGATGGTAGGATTCTAGAATTTGCGTCAACAACTGAAAGCAAGGATCATCTGCCTTGTATCAACGTTCAGGTGGTCTGGTGGAGTCATGGTGTGGGAATATTTTTCTTGGCACTCTTTGGCCCTTGTACCAATTGAAACATCGTTGCAACACTTTTGGAATCTATGCCACGAAGAATGAGGCAGTTCTGAAGGCAAAAGGGGGTCCAACCCGTTACTAGCATGGTGTACCTAATAAAGTGGCCGGTGAGTGTATATGTAGAGGTTTTGTTTTTTCAAACTTGGAAGGCTCTGATACTCATGGCTCATGCACTGACAGTCCACACACTATTAAATATGTTTTTAAAAATTCCTTAAAGGGGTTGTATCATTTCATTAAATGGTCTTCCGAATAAGGGGACAGTGAAAACAATTGGATTTCATTGGCAAAGCTGTCTTGTTTTCACAGTCTGCCTTATCTTTGTTTTCTATAAACACTGTTCCCCAGTGCTGGTCGGATCCCACCTCCTTGCATTTTATTGGCTGACGGCTCTACTAATTTACATTCTGTTCGGCCCCCGGTCGTATTCACGAGAGCGAGCATTCCTGCCTCTCTCACTCAGAATAAGGGGCCGGCAACAATTTCACTCTGCACAGCCAGGAGCTGCACAGTAACACTGCATCTGCTTTCACAATCAGAAAACAGCAGAATTGTGCCCGGTGCCTAATCCTCCTGCGTGTAAGGGGCCAGCAACAATTTCACTCTATACAGCTAGCTGCTCCTCAGTGACTCTGAAGCTGCTTTTACAATGAGAAAACAGCAGAATTGTGCCTCAGTGCCTTGTGTAAACATAGAAGGGAGACAGATTTGTGCTCTGGATGAGTTCATAAAAGACTGGATTCAACAGTAACAAACCTCCAGCTGCGAGAGGAGAAGAGATCAGTGAGAGTTCATAGAAGGCTGTCTAGACTGAATGCAGGCCTGTGGTATGTAAACAGCCCTTACAAAATAAGACTGCATAGGGAGAGGACAGTGACATGTGGACTTAGAGGGGCGGGGGACACACTTACTTGGGAGCGAGCATGAACAATGAAGGGAGGGATGATGTCATCCCCCTTCAGTTAAGAAACACCCAACTGGGAGGGGAAGAAATGCCCCTGGATTTCAGGAACTGAGAGAATCAAGCTTCAAGAAAACAGCCGAACAGATGAAGCGATACATTCCCTTTAATGTCTTGATCTAACCGGCTTGTTTCCTTAGAAGAGAAAAACAGCACTGGACTGCCTATGTCATGCTTACTGGTGACCAAGAGGAGTATGTTTTCTCCTCACAGGGGATTACCTTTTTCAGCCCACAAGTTTGTCTCACAATGGCTCAACCTGGCTTAAGCTCTACAGCTCCACTTTTCATCTCTTGTACTTGTAGCCCAGTGGCACATCTCACACTGTTTGCCCTCGGGCCTACTTATACCCCATAAAGCTGGTTCCTTCACCTTAACTCTCTGCTGTACAAATTAATTCTTGGCTACACTCCACAAAGGTCCTACAAAATGTGGAGCACCTGTTGAAACCAAGACATGTTCCCCTTTGGACTGCCTATCCTAAATTACAGTTTAGGCTTAAAAAAATTAAATTAAATGTAATTTATTCCACATGGATTCCATGGTGAAATCTGCCGCACAAAACTTAAAAATCTATCCACACCATAGATACATGGCAGATTTTTTCAGTGGGAGAAATCTGCTAGAATGGTAAGAAGGTAGCCTTAGTATAGGCTGTTACTGCAAGACAACCATGTATCTAGATCCATGGCTTGCTCCAGTTGTCCATACTGGTGAACAATTCTCATACGAGTTGCTGGTCAGTTGGGTTCAGCATCTCTTCTGGGACCTGGTGTGCTCATCTCTGCTTTTTTACTGATTAACCCATTGATAATGATGGCATTGATGAGTTCATCTCCTTCCAGGAACAGGTCTGGTCCCACTGATGGACACCCCATTAGGGACAATAGTACAGGCAACCCAAAGGCCTTTTTCTATTTCTACGCACAGTAAATGCCACCTCCTCTTTTTTAATTTTGTGAGGGCATCCATATACCGTAAATTATTTTGATTCAAATATCTTCACTAGCATCACTCCGGCTGATGAAAACATAACCCCCTAAAGCACTTTAGTGTCACCTTCACTGGAATTGCCTACTTTCTTCTTCACTCAAGTTGTCCTCCTTTTGCTATCATGTGAGAGTGCCAGCAAGACAATCTAATCTACCTTGCAGCAACTGGCAAGTCTTAATAAAATGGTATAGGTTCCTGCCATTCCACGGCCAGCAGCAGGCTCCTTCTGGCCAAAGCCTTTATTCAGAAGAGGCCTTCCTTCGGGTCACATACAGTGGGGAAAATAAGTATTTGATACACTCGTGATTTTGCATGTTTTCCCACCTACAGAGAATGGAGAGGTCTGTAATCTTTATTGTAGGTGCACTTCAACTGTGAGAGACAGAATCTAGAAAAAAATCCAGAAAATCACATTAATTAACATTTTATTGCATGAAATAAAGTATTTGATCATCTACCAACCAGTAAGAATACTGGCTTTTACAGACCTGTTAGTTTTCCTTTAAGAAGCCACCCTACTCTGCACTCATTACCTGTATTATTTGCACCTGTTTAAACTTATTACTCGTATAAAACACTTCACCCCTCTCCACCATAGCCAAGACCAAAGAGCTGTCTAAGGACACCATGGACAAAATTGTAGACCTGCACTAGGCTGGGATAGGCTACAGAACAATTAGAAAGCAGCTTGGGGAGACTGCAACAACTGTTTTCACAATTATTAGAAAATGGAAGAAACACAATCTTTATTGGTCTGGGGCTCCATGCATGTTCTCAACCCAGAACTACATGGGAGGACCTGGTCAATGACCTGAATACCTGTTAGTTACACACTATGCCGTCATGGATCAAAATCCTGCAGGGCATGCAAGTTCCCCCTTCTCATGCCAGCACATGTCCAGATCCGTTTGAAGTTCACCAATAACCATCATAATGATCGAGAGGAGGCATGGGTGAATGTCATGTGGTCAGATGAGACCACAATAGAACTTTTTGGTATCAACTCCACTTGTATTTGGGAGGAGAAGAAGGATGAGTCTAACCCCAAGAACACCATCCCAACCGTGAAACATGGGATGGAAAAATCATTCTTTGCGGGTGCTTTGCTGCAAAGGGGACAGGACGACTGCACCGTATTGAAGGGAGGATGGATAGGGTCATGTATCACGAGAGTTTGGCCAACAACCTCCTTCCCTCAGTAGGAGCATTGAAGATGGGCCCTGGCTGGGTCTTTTGGAATAACAATGACCCGAAACACACAGCCAGGGCAACTAAGGAGTGGCTCAGTAAGAAGCATTCCAAGATCCTGGAGTGGTCTAGTCAGTCTCCAGACCTGAACCCGATCGAAAGTCTTTGGAGGGAGCTGAAACTTAATGTAGCCCAATGATATCCATGAAACTGGAAAGATCTGAAAAAAATCTGTATGAAGGAGTAGGCCAAAATCCCAGCTGCAGTGTGTGCAAACTTGGTCAAGAACTACAGGAAACGTCTGACCTCTGTATTTGCCAACAATAGTTTTTGTACCAAATATTAAGTTCTGTTTTTGTATTGTATCAAATACTTATTTCCTGCAAAAAAATGCAAATTAGTTATTTAGACATCATGCAATGTGTTTTTTTGGACTTTTTTAGGTTATGTCTCTCACAGTTGAAGTGTACCTACGATAAAAATTGCAGACCTCTTTTCCCCACTTCACTAAATTCTTGCATAGAGTCTCTTATCCCTCTCAGAAAATTGGAATAGGTGATGAGGTTTCAGTACTGTTGCTCAGATCAACGACTGCTATTAGTTGGAATATTCATTTCTGTGATTCTGCTGTAAGAGGGGACTCTCCTCATGAATGATGCTGAACTGTTTGCGGATGAACAATTTGTTTCTATTCTTAACAGTGGAATGCATATAGTTATTGGATGGTAAGCTTCACTGTTTACCTCCAGAGAATTAAATCTATTATGGACATGTAATCATCAAGTGCAAAGACTGGTATAGTTATAAGACCTCTGTCTTGTACTGAGCCTTTCACCTGTGTGTGTTTATCACATGATCAAGACAGGTTTTCCTATTTTGGAAGTAAATAGTGAAGGATCCCAATGAAGACTGTAACCTCTGTAGATTTCTGATCAGCATATTATGCAACCGTATAGGAGCAAGACATGCACCACTGCTTAAATAGAAAGATCTGTCGTTCTGGAAAAACTGGATAAAAATTCTATAGGGATATGAAAACAGTATTAATTAGTCCGTAAAGGACCAACCTATTTTAGACCCTAAGGACCAATTAACTGTTCCATTTTTTTTCATTGTTGCATTCCAAGAGCCATATTTTTTTATTTCTGACTTGATGTGGCTGTATAGCGGCTTGTTTTATGTGGGATGAGTTGTATTTTTCAGTAGCACCATTTTTGGGTTTAGGTTAGATACAGATAGCTATACTTTTTTAATAAGCTGTTATTAATATTGTGTTGAGGGAGGCAAAAATAAACAGCAATACCTCAAATTCTCTTCTGATTTTTTTTACTGTGTTTACCAAAAAATAAACATGTATCTCTAAGCAACTATTTTTTTTGTAGATGTCTTCCCAGAGCCATAGCTTTTTTATTTTTTCATTGTCCTTCAGTTGTCTGAGGGTTTGTTTTTGGGAGGCAGGTAGTATTTTTAATTGGCACAATTATTTTTTATATATAACGTATTGATTACTTTTTATAGAAGTATTATTTTTTAGGAATTAAAAAAAACACTCCAGCAATTACACCATAGTGTTTTACATTTTTGTTGTTTATTATGTGGCACAAATGTCAAGATAACTTTGTTCTAAAATATGTGATTGTAGCTGTACTAAAAATAGAATTTCTCTATACTGAACTATTTTTAAAAATTAATTAAAATTATTTAAAATGATTTAAAAAAAAAAAAGAAATAAATTAACCTGTATTCAACTCAATGACCTTTTTTGGATCTCTAGATCGCCTAACACAGTATTCCAAAGCTCTATTGCCCTACTGCTTGTGAGTGTTATATTGATAGGCAAGTTATTAGGCTACGCTTCTAGCAAGGCCTAATATCCATATGGCAGACCTGGGAAACATTGCTAGGCCCCTAGCTGCCATAGTAACACATTGGCACCCTTCCCTATGTTAAACCATAACTTACATGGATGTTATTATGCACTAAGGCATTAACCAGCTTTACCATGAACAAATCTCACTTAGACATGGTTACATAGCATTTTATAAATCTCGATGAAAGAAGCGCTTATAGTTACTGGTTATTTTTCATTTTATTGAGAAATGATAGATCCATTATGCTTTGCTTTAAACTTTTATTATTTTATATCCCAAATAATGCTCCCATCTTAAATTTACAGTTTGTGACCCGAATCATCAATTAGTGAGTCAAATTACCTCTCTATAGCAAGGTACCTCTGACCCATTCTCATTAGGCCCTACTTTTTTTCAGCTGTGGAGAATTGCAGCAAAAAAAAAAAAAAAAAAAATCAATGTTCACAAACCTCCAGTACAGATTAAATATAATTAGAGTGAGAGGTTAGTTTGAGAGGAACCAGGGGGTCACTGAGTGACCCTACCAATGAAAGAAGAGATGAGCAATTAGGCTTCTCGTGTTTGTTCTCATTAGATTTGCCTTAGTCAGTTTTGCTCGATAGTAGTTGACATTAAACAACACAAAGTAACATTTGCCTATAAAAAAAAGTAACGCCACATAGACTTGTTTGTATAATGACTCGTAAATAATGAGAATGCTTCCTTTCTTTGGATGGCAATTGAGCTCAGTTGAAACTCATCTTCTCTTGTGACAAAATAAACTTCTGCTATTCTCTTGGGGATATGAGAGCCCTGTGGATTACATGTGCCCTCAAATAAGGTGAGCCGAAGAAATAACTTTTTATCTATTGTCTGTTCTTTTATGGCCAAAAGACTGGACTAATCTGCATTGATGCATGGGATGATAACAACTCTTGGTATAGATACTCCAGCTTGCAGGCTTCCGCAGTAGAAACCAGAGGATTGCAGCTTTCTTTTAAAAATTCTTTATATTTATTTCCATTCGTTAAAACATAACTTTACAGATTATGGAGGTTGCGAGTATGATACCCATAAGGGAAACAGCAAGACCCGTTTAGACTTTAAGCAGAATTAGTCATTGTGCAGATAACTTCCTTCAGGTAACCACACCTTATATAGGTGTATTCCGGAGGTATTAACTCTTGCTGTACTGGAGCTAGGCCAAGAGAAAAGGTATATATTGAATTGTTAAATAGAGAGTGTATAAAAACATACAAATATGGGATGATAGAAAATAAGCAAGGAAGAAACTACTGTTCTTCAAAAGACACTTCACACTCATCTTATGATATCTAAAAATCAAGTGGATGATCAAAAAAATTGTCTTTTTGCAAGATAAGTCCATAAATGAAAAGCTTTGGACTACACAGTTTCCATTATATCTAACATAAATCAAATACAACTTTTCACAGTATAACGTCTGGTTCACATCTCTGTTGGAGGTTGTGTTTGTAACTTCTGTTACATGATGGACACCAAAGGCGGACGATGGACTGCATTGATTACAATGGGATCTGTCATTTTTCCATCATAAGGTGCGTCATGTAAGCGCTGTTGACTGAGCTATTTTTTCCATAATTTTTGATAATGGAACCTCTACTGCAGATGTCAACCTTACCCAAGAGCATCAAACAGTGGAAATAGTGAGAATATGCCTTTTGAAACACATCCGAGTGAATATGTAAAAAAAAAAAAAAAAAGCATATATATATTTTTATATATTAGATCAAAGGAATGCTCATTTTAGTTAAGGTTAACTCAGTATAAAAAGTGAACTTTCTGGTCTCCACAACAGCGTGTAGATCCAATATGGCTATATCTATGCCTAGGCAGTAACCTTAATGTGTTTGGATACCAGCTAGATAACTTTATTCATACAGCCATCATTCATGTGGAAGTCAAAAGAATTCTGTAATCAACTACAATGGGAATCTGTGTTTTTACCTGAGTGTTCATATTGTCATTTAAAGGGCTTGTGTTACGGAGACAACTCTTTTTCATGTGAACCTGGCTTCTGTCACCTCAAGTGATCAACTGTGATTCCTGCAGGGGGAGGGTGGAAAGGTTGCCACATCTAAACATGCCCTTCATGGCAAATGTAGCACTAGATTGAACATGTACCATTTGAATGACTGTCAATCCATGTAATGAGACACAGCAGGAGTTCCCTATTAAAATCTCCATATGTCTTAATATGGCATGTGGATAGAGGTTGTCATTTGAAGATAACCCATTTAAGAAATCCATACTACCTTGCTATCAGTTATAATGTATAGACCTGAAATGTAACAATGTTTATTAAAGAAGAACTACATCTAAACACATCCATAACTGTAAAACTAAAATCACAAATGTAGTTTATGTAAAAGTTTTTCTGGTAATTTCTTTTATCTATTGCCAAACAGAAGTGGATAGAAAAAAAGCAAAAACAAATAAAAAATCCTAAACAGATAAGACATCTTCCATATTATACCTTTATCTTCTTTTTTATCTACTCCTAGGTTTAGCTAAAAAAAAAACAGCATTAATTATGTGCAGTAAACTAGTCTAAAGTACAATGGTTCCTCAGCATACAATATTAATGGGTTCTAGGACAATCATTATATGTGGAAACCATAACTATAGAAAACTGGTAATTGGTTCTGAAGCCCGCCAAATGTCCCTCAACATAATACAAAATAAAGATTATGCCGATATCTAATACAGGTAAAGTTAAAAGAATGCCCTATTTTACTTTGTTCAAGCAAAAAAGGAAGACTTAAAAGATGGGCTATAAACAGCGCTACAGACAAAAAGAATGGACAAGACACTAGGAAAGCTAGCCAATAATGTGTCTTTTTTATTGGGTCCAAAATAAATCAAATAAGAAATGCAAAACGCGTTTCACAAGGTATCTCCCTCGCTTCCTCAGTTGCACATATTCACACTAATGGCATTGTCCTTTATATATAAAGTTTGGATATCACATGGTACACATTTAAAAAAAATTTGGAAACAGTGTTTTTAAAAAGTTATAAAGCCCCAAAAAAGAACAAAAAGCAACATATAAATACCACAAATAAATGTCTAAAAAATATCTTGTAAAATAAAACAGAGTAAAAACAAGTTTAAAGTTAATATAGTAAATACACTATTAAAATCAGGTTGTCCTGTTAACTAAAATCCACCAGGGGGAGCAGTGAATCAGTTTGCAAATCTAGGTTAAGTAAACACTTTCCTCGTTACATTTTGTTACAGAATGGAAACATAGTTCAAGACTTGTTATTGCACAGAACGGCCAGTAGAGTGTACTGTTGTACAACAAATGCTATACTTTTACAGCGTAAGTCCCTCAGAGCAAATTTAATTAAAAAGTTTAAATTTTGATGCAGAAAACTAACAAATCTTATTAAATTTAAAAAAAAATAAATAAATAAAAAAATAAATAAATAAAACACTTCTAAGTAATAAAATCTGTCATCTCATTCAGACCATGGGGGTTAAGGGTATTTAATTTGTATATCCAAAAAGTCTCCTTTTCAGATTAATATTTATCCCTATCATGTATATACTCTGGGATATGCTCAATTTGGGGTTTCACGGAAAATCTTGGTTTGATACCCTTATGTGCTGTTTCAAAATGTCTTGGAAGGTATGTGTGGTTTACTGCATGATTTACAAATTTTAAACTGTGGTTATTTACCCTCTTTGATAAGTTTCCCTTATGGTTCTACCTATGTACTGGATACTACAAAAACAGGTAATCAAGTATATGACATAGGAACTTCCACAAGTCATTTGCCCTTTCACATTAAATTTTTCTTTGGTCTTAAATGAGAAAAAATGTTTTGCCTCCACAATTATTTCACAACATTTACAAGATTTAGAACCACATTTAGAGGTCCCCCATTGCATTTTATTTTCTGCAGCAATTGAAATCGGATCTCCAATTGGATCATTCATATTTTTTATGTGTTTTACCTTTGAGGGAGCTATATAATTTTTTATCGTTTTGGCTCGTCTGAATGTCATTGATGGTTTATTTGGTAGTATTGAATTTAGAGTGGCATCAAGTTTCAGAATTCCCCAATGTTTCTGTAATACTTTTTGAATTTCTCTATGTTGGGAATTGTACGTTGTGATAAAACTTATTTTATTCTTGATTTCTTGTGATGTATTTTCTTTACTAGCTGTTTCTGTACTCACAGTATCTGCCCTTACTGGATCTGAAAACAAGTATTGCCTTTGGTTCTTTAAAGAGGCTCTTTTTTTAGCATTTTTAACTAATTTTTTTGGGAACTTTTTTTGCACAAATTTTTCTTCTAAATATTTAGCTTGGCTAGCATAATCTGAATCAATGGTACAATTTTTTCGGATCCGCCTGAATTGTCCGTAAGGCACATTCCTAGTCCAGCTCCTATGGTGATTACTGTTGAAATGAAGATAGCTGTTAGAGTCACAGACCTTGAATGAATTTTTGGATTTTATATGACCATTATCAACAAAAAGGCAGACGTCCAAATAAACCATCTCATGTGAGTTAATATTTTCAGTAAAGGAAATCCCCTCAGTGTTGCAATTGAGATATTTGGTGAAATTCTTTGCTTCTTCGGATGACCCTTCCCATATGAACACCAAATCATCGATGTATCTCTTGTAGAAGACTATATTTTTGAGAAAGGGATTTTTTTCTGTATAAATATAGTCTTCCTCAAATTTACCCATAAAGAGATTTGCTAAAGATGGGGCAACTTTCGTCCCCATTAGTGGTTTTTATAAGTTGCTTTATGTTCTTTTTTGAGCTTTATAACTTTTTAAAAACACTGTCCATTTTTTATACTGTGTACCATGTGATATCCAAACTTTATATATAAAGGACAATGCCATTAGTGTAAATATGTGCAACTGAGGAAGCGAGGGAGATACCTCGTGAAACGCGTTTTGCATTTCTTATTTGATTTTATTTTGGACAATAAAAAGACACATTTATGTGGCTAGCTGCCTAGTGTCTTGTCCATTCTTTTTGTCTGTAGCGCTGTTTATAGCCCATCTTTTAAGTCTTCCTTTTTTGCTTGAACAAAGTAAAATAGGGCATTCTTTTAACTCTATTCGTTCCGGGAACCCCGTGAATTCCTGTGGAGGTTCACCGCTGACATCGGCTAGACGGCAGCTCGACACTGATCCCCGGGGATCGTTACAAATGTTTAAGTGATTAAATGAGTTGTGCCATTCCAGCACAACTTGCAGAGGTGAGAGACTAAGACACCGTAACTTCTACATTGTTAAAAGTTTTACCCGCACGAGGTGCGCTTCTCTCTGCTTTATGTTTTAACTTGCAGTACTTGTTTTACTAATACAGGTAAAGCAAGTCCTTACATATAACAGTCAGAAAGAGCTGCTGGAAATCACTTTCTATTATCGTCCTCACCTGGTGTCCAAAGGAGTCGATCATCCTGGCCAATGTAAAGAGCAGTACAGAGCATGTTGTACTGCACTGTACTGTAAAAGGGCGCTACTAGACTGCCAATCACTACGTACACTTCACTAATACATATGTTTTACAAATAAAACATTTATGATAATTGGTTGGATCTTCCATTAATCACATGTACCACAGATCTGCAGTATCTGTAACATTGTGTGGTGAGTGTGGTTTCAAGATACAATGTCCCAGGAAAGACTATTATATGATGAAGTATTGTATCCTGAGGCCACTGTAAAGTATTGTGAGAACAGTGGTGAAGGTTTGTGTGTTTACTATTTTTTTTAGTTTATTATAATCATCCAAGTTTTCCTATGAACACTCTTATTCATTCATAAAAATGTAATGATCTGTTTTGTTAAATAAAGAAAGCTACTGTATCTCACTGTCATACCTTTAGGGCCCATCTACACCTCAAGGATTTTGAAATCTGTGAAAATCCGACTGTCAACCATCCCCACAGACTTCAATTGAAAATCTAAGCTGTAGTCTACATAGCTCAGATTTTCTGAAATCCGATTTCAAAACTGACAGCTTTGCAAAAAACTTGGAACATGTACATTCTTCCGCTGGATTTAAGGTGGAATATATACTGTTCAATGTCAATGGGCTGACCGAATCCCCAAAGCGACTGCAAAATCCTTGTCAAAAAATGAAAACCGATTGTAAAATACCGTTGGATTCTGTATTTTACTATGGCCGTGTAGACACACCATTAACATTTGGGAAAATGAAAAGACATACATAAAAAGTTTTCCTAGAAAGAACTCATTAGAAAACATCTGACGGCAGCGTAACTGAAAGCCAAGGGTGAGATTAAACTGCTTTCGAGTTATGAAATGGAGACTTGTTCAGCTGCTACATGATTGATCAGGTGACAGGGGCTGTTCTTTTCTATAAAACTGGGACCTTGGCAGGGCCTCGGAGTATTTGTTAAATGGGTTAGTTCCGATTTACAGATGATGGCTGTATGCCGGGCTGTCTGTGAGGGTGTGTGAGTTAGAAGGAAAAAAAAGGCAAGTTCTGGAAAGTGTGTCACAATGATTGGGTGTCCGAGAGTGACTGTGAGTGTATATAGGGCTTGGTGCCAGGGAGGCATTAATTGGGTGCTGTCTTGTAAGAGTTGAACTTGGCAGCCAGTATTTAATATGAATAACCTAATTCACTGCCTGGTATTATAATTTCTTACATCCTAATTCTGTTAAGTGTTGTGTACAAGGTTGAGGCCACGCAGAAAACTTACTGGCATGTCTTGCAAAAAAATTATCATAGACATTTGTGACTTTTGCAACAAAGAACTTTAGTTGTGATAACTGATTTATAATAAATTGCATAGCATTTGTTTCATGGCTGTCTGGGGCCTTACATCTGGTTATAGTTTTTGACACATAATAATGTAACATTAACCCCCCCAAGGCTAAAAAATATATCATGTTAATTGGATGGATGCCATATTTTACGCATGATTCCCAGGAATTTGGGAAAACTGAAACATTTGTATTCTGGTCATAATATGATATAGACTACTGTGCTGGAAAGGAGGGCTGCCATAAAAATGTTATATTTTCAGTCAGGTGCACTAATATCCAAACTCTAAGCAAGGCCACTTTCAGTATATTGTTCAGTATTTTACACCAGTATTTGTAAATTAAAAATAAGAGTGGAACCTGCACAGGGTAAAAAGATTAGCTCCTCTTCTATGTTTTGCACACACTCCTAGATTTGGCTTACAAACACAGATGCTAGATACGGATCAGAATACTTTGATATGAAAGTTGCCTACCGGTAGGAATAAACTGCATGGTTTTGGCATGGCTGTGATGTAGCTGAGAATCACGACTGACAAATAGATCCCTCAATATGGGAGTAAGGTACATCAAAAGATACGATTGCTGGCTACACAGGAACATTTTTCATTAAAGAGGTTGTCTCGCTACATCAATTCATCTCACCTCGGTCCTGTTTTCTTGGTTTAATTTTGAATTTGGGGTGTGTGTACTGGCTTCTACTAGGCTGCAGTGGAAGCCAGGTGTGTAGCTATAGCAACCAGTGCTGGCAGCCTATCATGAAAGAGTAAACAGGTCTGTAGCTAGAGCAACCAGTGCTGGCAGCCTATCATGAGAGAGTAAACATGTTTGTAGCTATAACGACTTGAGGAGCTGATGCAGCCCATACAAGAGGGGATATCTAGGAATGGGTAGGACACTGTTAATGGACATATATTGCAAAGTGACTTGTTTTTGCAAGATCTTTAACATAAAAAGCAATCATTGTAGTGAGACAACCCCTTTAAGTACAACAACTATAGTGATGCACTAGCCAAATAAACTTAACTTTTAATGTAATCTACAGATAATAAAATTAATAAGTCTATAGTACCCCTACATTTACCCTGGACCAGACCCACAAAAAAATGGGACTAAGCCTATCTATCCAAAAAATGGGGTTAACTGTCCCAAGAAGGGCGACCCCAACAGGAGCCTAGCCCAACAAATTACCTACAATAGCCCTACAAATGCGCAGGAAAAACATTTGTAACAACTCCCTGACAAAAATTCAAGAATGATTTAAAGTAAATTAAGGCAAATAGTGGACCAAAAGAATAATTAAATATACTAGTCTAGGTATAATTTAGAATATCGGCAAGTATTTGTCCACATCAATATTTTTATATATCATGTAAGTGTAACGGTCTGCTGTAGTGGATCCGCTGGACCACCGCAAGCGATGGTGGAAGCCCACACCAGGGAGTGGAATCTAAGTAGGTCCCGGTATTCACCAGAGCCCAACGCAAAGTGGGATGGACTTGCTGCGGCGGGAGTCTACCAGGTCGCTTCCACTGGCGGAACTTGCTTGCGGTGGCGGCCAAGGGTAGGCGAGGTACAAATTCGTCAGACAGGCTCGTAGTCGGGGACAGTCAGGAAGGTCAGGGCAGGCGGCAGAGATTCGTGGTCAGGAACATAGGCAGGAAGGTACGGTACACGGTAATCAGGATAAGGCAACAGGAACGCTTTCTCTATAGGCTATGGGCACTAAAGATCCGGCGAGGTTACTAGGAAGGGGCAGGCTTAAATAGGGACAGCGCCCGGCAATAGCCAATTACCGGTGCACTGACGCCTTAAATTTAACACTGCCGGCGCACGCGCGCCGGGGGACAGAGGCAGACAGAGCAGGCGCGTGGCCGGGTAAGTGGACCCGGACACCAGCAGGGAAGCGAGTGGACCCCCGAACCGACGTGTGGGACGGGGTGCCGCACGGCATCGGGGCACGGATGTGCCCATGACCCGGGACGAGGGTCGTAGGGGCATCCGTGACAGTACCCCCCCCCCCCCCTTTGGGCCCCCCTCATTCTAGTCTGGAGGAATCTCTGGATTACACTATGGTCCAGAATATTCTCCTCCGGCTCCCAAGACCTTTCCTCGGGCCCGAATCCCTTCCAGTCAACAAGAAAATATCGTGTCCCTCTAGTCCTCCTCATACCCAAGATTTCCTTGACCACAAAGACATTGGAGGCATCAGCCACAGACGAAGGAGGGACTGCCTTCCGAGAGAAACGAATCAGGACCAGGGGTTTTAGTAGCGAGACATGAAAAAAAAGGAGTTCGGGATGCGCATGGTAGGTGGGAGTTTATAGGCCACCGGGTTTATGCGCCTAAGGACCTCAAAAGGTCCCAAAAAGCAGGGTCCCAGTTTGTAGGTTGGGATCTTGAGGCGGACATATTTGGCCGACAGCCACACCTTGTCACCCGGGGAGAAGACTGGAGGGTGACTTCTTCTTTTATCTGCTTGAGCCTTCGTGCGCTCAGAAGCATAGAGCAGAGATTGGCGGGTCAGGGACCAGAGGGTCTTCATGTCCTGAACTAGTGCATCCGCCGCCGGGACCTCAGATGGGGATGCCATGGGGAGAGGTGGGCGGAGATGCAGACCATACACGATGTAGAAGGGGGAGGCACCCGCGGACTCTGAGTCTAGGGAATTGTATGAAAATTCCGACCACGGGAGCAAGTTGGACCAGTCATCTTGTCGGGCCGAGACGAAGTGGCGCAGGTAACACCCCAGAACCTGGTTGACTCTCCACCTGGCTATTCGTCTGGGGTTGGTAAGCTGAGGAGAAATCAAGCTTCACCTGGAGTTGAGAACAAAGGGCCCGCCAGAATTTAGAAACGAACTGGAACCCCAGATCCGAGACTATCTGCAGAGGAAGTCTGTGCAAGCGAAAAATGTGGTGAAAAAACAGCTCGACCAGGCGCGGGGCAGAAGGCAGGCCTGGCAAAGGGACAAAATGCGCCATTTTGGAAAACCGATCTGTGATCACCCAGACAACGGTGTTACCGGACGAAGGAGGTAGATCAGTTATAAAGTCCATCGCCACGTGAGACCATGGTTGCCTAGGGATGGGTAGTGGGTGCAAGAGCCCCGCCGGTCTGTGACGAGGTATCTTGTTGCGGGCGCAGGAGGTACTTGACGAATTCCTTGACATCTTTAGCGAGGTCCTGCCACCAACAGAACCGTGAGATCAGGAGAAACGATGTGGGTGGCCAACCGGATCAAGTTGCTGAGGGAAGATGGGATGTCTCTCGTGGCCAACACATTGTTAACTGGACTTGAGAGCCCCTTCTTAAAGGTGGCGCACAGAGCGGCCTCATTCCAAGATAGTTCCGATGCTAAGGTGCGGAATTGCACCGCGTAGTCTCCCCTGGCGCAGGGTTAGGAGGACTGTCTCGGCGGAGGATGCCCGTGCTGGTTCCTCAAACACATTGCGGAATTCCCTGAGGAAAGACTGTAGGTCCGCCATTACCGGATCATTCCTGTCCCACAGAGGTGTGGCCCATGCCAGTGCCGTCCCGAAGAGCAGGCTCACCACACATGCCACCTGTGCACGTTCGGACAGGAGCTGATCGGCCATCAGCTCCACGGGCATTGAACATTGGGTGATGAACCCCCTGCAGAGTTTCGGGTCTCCGTCGGACTTGGACGGGAGGGACAGCCGGAGCTTGGGGCCGGAAAGGGCCAGAGGAACCGCCGAAGCTGAAACAGTCACGGGAGATGGCGAAGGTTGCTGCTGGGCCGTGATGAGTTGCTGCATCATGGTGGACAACTGGTTTAGTTGCTGCGCCTGTTGGCTCAGTTGCTGTGACTGCTGGGCAACGATGGTCGTTAGGTCCGCCACACTGGGCAGTGGCACCTTGGCGGGATCCATGGCTGGATCTTACTGTAACGGTCTGCTGTAGTGGATCCGCTGGACCACCGCAAGCGATGGTGGAAGCCCACACCAGGGAGTGGAATCTAAGTAGGTCCTAGTATTCACCAGAGCCTGCCGCAAAGCGGGATGGACTTGCTGCGGCAGGAGTCTACCAGGTCGCTACCCCTGACGTGACTTGCTTGCGGTGGCGGCCAAGGGTAGGCGAGGTACAGATTCGTCAGACAGGCTCGTAGTCGGGGACAGGCAGGAAGGTCAGGGCAGGCGGCAGAGATTCGTGGTCAGGAACGTAGGCAAGAAGGTACGGTACACGGTAATCAGGATAAGGCAACAGGAACGCTTTCTCTATAGGCTATGGGCACTAAAGATCCGGCGAGGTTACTAGGAAGAGGCAGGCTTAAATAGGGACAGCGCCCAGCAATAGCCAATTACCGGTGCACTGGCCCTTTCAATTTAACACTGCCAGCACGCACGCCCTAGGGAGCGGGACCATGCGCGCCGAGGGACAGAGACAGACGGAGCAGGAGCGTGGCCGGGTAAGTGAACCCAGACACCGGCAGGGGAGCGAGTGGACCCCCGACCCGACGTGCAGGTCAGTTCATTGATGTCTGTCATAGAACCTGACACCTGTCTGTTGCATTACTGTTGTTTCCATGTGTCCAGTATTTCAGCATTAGTTACCCCTGTGTTGACCCTGCACTTTCTAAAGCACTATCTACTGTTGTTCCTGATGCTGTGTCATTCTGCTTATCTGCTGTTATCTGACGCTTTACCAAGTCTGTTACCTGCCTGGGACTTTGTTACTTGCTTACGGCTATACCCGGCTGTGACCGTCACCGCTACTTGTACCCGGTGTCCTTGGCCAGCAACTCGGCTGTCCCTGCGGGTCTTCACATATACTATCTT
The DNA here is from genome assembly GCA_025379985.1 of Phyllomedusa bahiana. Lineage (NCBI taxonomy): Eukaryota > Metazoa > Chordata > Amphibia > Anura > Hylidae > Phyllomedusa > Phyllomedusa bahiana. Next base: position 45,575 of record JAODAL010008004.1, on the reverse strand, counting down.
GTCTGTGGTGATCACTGAGGATCCACCATATACCCGGCGATCGATGTGTCAGTCCTTACTGACACCTGTCGGATAATTACAGTTATATGCACTCAATACTTAGTTGGGGCTCCTTTAGCATGAATTACTGCATTAATGTGGCGTGGCATGGAGGTGATCAGCCGGTGGCATTGCAGAGGTGTTATGGAAGCCCAGGTTGCCTTGATAGCACCTTTCACTTGGCTGCATTGTTGGGTCTGGTGTTTCTCGTCTTCCTCTTGAAAATACCCTATAGATTCTCCACGGGGTTAAGGTCTGGTGAGTTTGATAGCCAATCAAGCACATTGATACTGTGGTTATTAAACCAGGTATTAGTACTTTTTGCAGTGTGGGTAGGTGCCAGGTCCTGCTGGAAAATGAAATCAGCATCTTCATAAAGCTTTTTAGCATGGGGAAACATGAAGTGCTCTGAAACATTCTGGTAGATGGCTGCGCTGACCTTGGACCTGCTATAACACAGTGGACCAACACCAGCAGATGACATGGCTCCCCAAACCATCACTGATTATGGAAACTTCACACTAAACTTCAATCAGCTTCGATTGTGTGTCTCTCCACTCTTCCTCCAGACTCCGGAACCTTGATTTCCAAATGAAATGCAAAGTTTACTTTCATCTGCAAACAAAACCTTGGACCACTGAGCAACAGTCCAGTTCTTTTTCTCCTTGGCCCAAGTAAGACGCTTCTGACGTTGTCTATTGGTCATGAGTGGCATGACACAAGTAAATGCAACAGTTGTGGCCCATATCCCAGATATGTCTGCGTGTGATCGTTCTTGAAGCACTGAGTCCAGCTGCAGTCAATTCCTTGTGAAGCTCCCACAAATTTTTGAATGGCCTTTCCTTAACAATCCTATCAAGGCTGTGATTATACCGGTTGCTTGTGCACCTTTTTCTACCACACTTTTTCCTTCAACTCAAGTTTCTAATAATATGCTTTGATACAGCATTCTGTGAACAGCCAGCTTCTTTAACAATTACCTTTTGTGGCTTCCCTTCCTTGTGGATCAAGTCAGCATTTTCCCAATAATTGTGACTGAGACTGAGGGACCATTCAAAGCCTTAGGAAACCTTTGTGTGTGATACCATGGGCCACATATATGAAACTGTTTAGTTCTAAAACTCACTCTTTTGCCCATAGTAACCTATGGGCAAAAAAGTGAGTTTTAGACCTAAACAGGTTCATACATGTGGTCCCATGAGTCAACATTATTGACCTTTAAGAGGTGTTCCTTTCCCAGCGCTTCCAAGCAGGGAATCGCGGTAATAGGAATAAACTGCAATAAAAAGCGCAGCTGAGGTTCCACAGACAAATGCAACAAAATTACGACCCAACAGGCAGGTACTCACCTATTTTTACTGTACTGATTCGGTACAGCTCGAGTGATCGCCCATTGGATAAAAGCGTTGCTTGATTAGCGGCTGCTACTGCCCGCTCCCGCCGTGGAGCCACGAGGACGCCAAGGAATTTTCTTCTTCTAACCTTACGGCATTATTGACCTTTCTCACATTATTCAGATTTTTTGATATAAAGAATTTTGGGTTTTCATTAGCTGCCAAAATCATCCACATTAAAAGATATAAATGCTTGAAATATATGGCTTTGTGTATGATGAGTCTATACAATATATTGTTTTCTCTATTTGACTTGAATTCTGGACATAAATTAACTTTTAAATGATTTCTAATTATTGAGAAGCACTGGTATGTCAAAGTTGGCCACTGAACATAACTAGTAAGTAGTAAACAATAAACACCTTTAATCACCTAGCCAGGTATCTTAGTCTCTACTTGTGTAAGGACATCAGTGCTCATATTGCTGCTGTAGTTATCATCTGCTTCAGGCCAGGATTCCAAGCGCACGTTTCCTGTTACAGATATCCTGGGGCATAGCTATAGGGAAGACCAAAGGTAGCAGTCACTAGTATGCACTGGAGCTTAAGGAGGACCAAAAAAAAACCCTGCCACCTGAAAATAAGTCTTAACTCGCCTTTAGGAGCAAAAATTAATATAAGACATTGTCTTATTTTCAGGGAAACAGGGTAAAAAGGACACTAATTAAAAAAAAAAGATGGTAGATGGGGACCCTTTTATAGATTTAGCATTGGGGACCAGGAGCTTTTAGTTACATCACTGCAGATACTTTTTAACAGGTACTTCAGTCCAGAGTTCCAAACCAAAGATTCCTAGATGTATTTTATATGTATTTGGGAAAATCCTGCCTCCAAGCACCAAGCTGTGCTAAAGCACCAAAACAGAATTTGTTCAGAATAAATTTTTACATCCTCCATCTGATGCTGTATTACCAAGCTACTATCAACTAAAGATTTGCTTCTCTGGGAGAATACTACCATAATACAATTCTGTGTGGACCACTATAAGGTGGTACTTGGAGTGTCTGTGGCTCTGTAGTATGAATTTACAGGGATTCCAATTGCCTCTGTAAAGTATCATTGCATGCAGCTCTTTCATGTACATGAAACCTAAAGAGGTTTTTCCACCACCAGGTTTCATGCCTTTTCTCTCCAGGCTGCTGCTTCACACTTTGCCAAATGTAGGTGTTTGTACATTTGGTTCAGGCAAGGGGCACTGTGAACAAGTGCGCTCCTAATGCCAGAGCCCTGGTTTACATTATGTGCCATTATGTACCTCAGAGACAATGTAACCAGAAGGAAGGAAAACAAAAATGCCTTGCACAAAGCAGTAAAGAGCACTCCAAGGAAAGAACCGGCTCCTTAGGGCCCTCTATACAAAATGGGGAATAAGTCACTTCACTGCATGAACATACAGCTGTAGCAGAAGCCCCACATCCAGAGCACATCTATGTCACTGCTTATTGGCTAGTAGCTGTGGCAGGAATGGGAGGAAGTGCACTGTGAAAATGCATGACTCCGCAGTCCCAACCATAGGTATCCTCATAATGATGCTGCAGTCCTGGCCACCACTAATAGGACACAGCAGAGGTCGGTAACTTAGGCAACAAGCAGTACAAAAGCAAATTTACAGTAGATGAATACCAGGTACAAGAAAGATTTTGGGTAATGAAATTTAAGTGTAACCTTGTTCTTTTTAATATGGACTATCTTGCCAGCACCATTTGCTGAGATGGGAATATCTCTTTAACGGTGTTAAAAAGAAAGGTGAAAACAGTCATATAGATAGGGATTTGCATATGTTTTGTTTGTCTGCATAACAGAAGGGATTGTTTAAGGCAGTTCACATGCTCAAAGATGACCTGAACTAATATTGAACATATTGACTATTCTACCATAGGAATTGTAAGGGAGTCAGCTCAGTGGTATAGCAAAGTCCCAGAGCAATAGAGACACAGACAGCCTTTATGTCCAAGCTCGGTTCTCGTCTGGCGTTTATTTTGTGGATGGCAGACAAAAGACGTATGTCAAAACAAACAATATATCAAATAAAGACCTGCTCATCCAAGCACTAACTAAACAGTAGGCTTGATGGTGTGGTGTAGCCTCTCAGGCCCAAACTTCCTGGCCTGTAACTGCAGACACCCCCTAGTCGGCTAGCTAGTTGACTTATATAAGCCAGCTAAACCCTGGCCTGGAACACGGGGAGCAGTCACCCACCCAACACTTTGACTGCTCCCGGTAAAAGCTGTCTCGGACTAAGCTGTGTTTCCACATAGTAACATTAACAGCAATCCTCCATAACTATAGTGCTTTCCAAAAATAATGCATAAATATGTATAACACTACAATCACAGGGGCCTCAGAATTCATTGTACATTTATTTCGCATTTGACTTATGTATTACTTACACAATATTACATTATGGTACAATATCTCTGTTACCCAAGTAAAATAAGGAGTCTTTTTGTATTGTATGATATATCACACCTACCACTCCTAATTAATGTGTATCAGTTAAACTAGGCATCTGGAAAACTAATTTTGCACATAGGGCCTGATTACAAAATAAAATGTTAAGGGAAAATATATCTGAATATTATGTAAATCCCATAGCATCTGATCAATCTGCATGCTTAAGAAATTTCTACAATACAAGTTTGATTAAAAAAAATCACAGTTGAATACATGGAGGATTTTACTGTACAGCAAGAAGAAGCTGGTAATTTATGTTCTATGAATGTTAATAACTTAAAGGGGTTATCAAGTCTTTTAAAGAGAACCTGTCACATAGATTATGCCCCCCTTGCTGAGGGCAGAACAAGCTCGTGTCAGACATGCTGTTTCCAGTGCAGTGTCCTTTATTCTGTAAGATGCTGCGTCCCTTATTCTGTAAGATGCTTAGCAGGGGGGGGGGGGGCATAATCTATGTGACAGGTTCTCTTTAAAACTGGTGGCCTATCCTAAGGATTGGCCATTAACATCAAATCAAAAGGGTTCCAATTCTTGGAACCAAGCCACTTAGCTGAAGGAAGGGGCAACACCTCCTTAATGTGTCCACTGCTTTTAGTCCCGTCAGGGCTGTCTTATCCTTTTAGCACACTAGACAGTTGTCCTGGGGCCCCAGAAGCATAGGTGGCCCAGACAGTCAGAGGTATGATCCAGGAATCCAGGGCACAATCTCTGGATCCCCGGGTCAGGAAACATTATTGCATTCCAACTAATCTTTAAAAGGATTTTCTCACCAGACAGTTTCAAAAGAGTCATGTCCAGCATTAGACTTACTCTTCTTGGTCAGTGATTGGCATTTCAGCTCTGCTCTTCCTGTTACAATGATACAAGTACAGGAGATTTATAGTGTAGTAGATAATACTACAGAGCTCTAAAGGGTGAAAGCTTCTCATTTAGTTAGGTAAACAAAGTATTTTGCTAGAGATAAGACTTGACAGGGAGTTACTCACCTTCAGCGGACTGGCTGACTGATGGCCGCTTGGAGTAATGAGAGATAAGAGAGAGCAGGATGAGGTGGTCGGTAACCAAAGAAACTTGTGTACTCTAAGAGGAGATAAAGGGCAACATGTATGAACGGGGCTGCGCCAGACATCTGTCGTCTTTACAGCCCGATATCTAGCGCATCCCCGTTCATACATTTTCAAATCTGCTGCACCCCACTTCGGGGTGCATTACATCACGCCTGCGGTGCTTTGTAATGCGCCCGATCTCAGGGGGCATGCGGGAGGTGGGCGCACTAGAACCGTAATGAAGCTATAGATTTATAGTTTCGCTACGGCATTTCTAGGTGCATTACAGTCGGAACAGGTATACCAATTTCAAACAGTCCGAACTGTCGCCTGAGCAACAGTATATTGGGTTCATAAATAAGGAGCATTCTATGTCTTTTTTAATCACATAAAATTTGGCATGCGAATGCCAAATTTCATACATGTCGCCCAATATGTTCTATGTCTCCTGAACAAAGCAAAATCAACAACATAATGTATTTGGTAATAGTCTTAATTCACCTTTCCCTACAGGTTAAAACCTAATTATTGTGGTTAGAAAACCCCTTTAATCCTATTCTGGCCGTGATCAGATTTGAGACAGCTATTCCATAGATTCACAGTTTGCATGCTAAAGAAAGCTTGTCCAGAGAGTGAACCATTTTTTTCAAGAAGGAGGTAATGTCCTCTTGTCTTATCTTGTGGGTTTTGCATGATAGAGCTTTTCACCATATTTTAGCTTGGGCCATTTGTATACAACAAGCAAAATTCCGAAGGGAGAATACATCTCATCCACATTAAGGTGGGTGAGGTAAACAAGCCATTAAAGCTTGGTTTGCTCAGCATATACGCCGCTGGTAATTCACATGTCACTTATCTTCCCCCGCGGCGTATTAGCAGAGCAGGGAGAGGAGACGTAATCCATAGTTCTCTATGAGAACTGTGGATTACCATAATGACTGGGACGTATTCCAGCCGTAATTTGCGCACTCCGGCACGTAATTACGGACTGAAATACGGCCCATTTTAAGCCGTGTGAACATAGCCTAAGTGTGTTGTTCTGGGTCTGGATTTTTATGAAATAGTGAAATATTTGGAAGTTATTCCCTCTCTATCCAGTACAGGTGTTCCTGCCTGTCCTTGTTAAGTCAAGGTAAAGCTGCTGGTGGACTAAAAACAATGCACACTAGTACAGACTTGAGTCGGAGCCTGGAAGCTGTACAAGGCTGGTGTAAATAACCTGATCTAAAGAAAAAGCATTGTTCTGTTTAATTTACTGTAGTTTAGGTGTGAAATCCTTGCGTTTATTTGGAGCCCAGATGGCAGGAGTATATTTTCTTCTGTATTTTAAATTTTTTTATTTCTGCATTATGGTGCTACTGTTTATTTTGTAGGATTTTGCCACAACAGAGTCATGTTGGACTTTAAAAGCAGAACTGTACATAAACTTGGTTGCTGCCTACCATGCTCTAAACTAGACATTCCCACATTGCTAATACATTTTAATCATGCTTCCCTCTAACAGATGTTCTGAAGGCTAAGCAAAAGTTACTTGCCATATCAGTTGTTTTTTCCACCTCGAAGCCTTTGGCAACTGTATCATAATGAGCTATTTAGCAAGTGTTAGGGGTCATTTATCCATTAATTTAGTGAGTCCAACTAATTGGCCCATAAGGAGACCTGATCAGTGGACACATAAGAGGACAGGTCGCTCCTATGGTGATGTATTTTAACCTCCTAAGTGTTAACAGTTATTATGTAGTGCATCCCTGATGTATTATTTGTTGAAAGGGAACTCAATTTTGTTTTGCTTGGCTACTGTTTGACTATTTTTTTTTTTTGAGCAACAATCACTCATCTAAGGTCTCATTTACATTACACTTTAGGCCTCTGTTGGTGATATCGTTTAGAATACCTATTGTGCCCAGTACATAAAGTGCATACTGTATGTACTGGAAATGGAACAAATGTAGTCCAAAAGCGACAATGTTTATAGAGACCACTATTGTTCTGCTTCAGCCCTGTCATAAATAACTTTTTAAAATTATCTCAGCGTTACCATTGACAGGGTCTGGAAATGGAATGTTTATTGGGTCTTACCGGTATTGTTTTGGATTCTTTAAAAGGAACCTATCACATGGTATATGCTACCTAATCTTCATGCAGCATGTTATAGAGCAGGAAGAGTTAAGCAGACTGATATATAGCTTGTGGCAGATTATTTAGTAGAACGTGTGAGTTTATTCATCTAACTTTCTGCTTATGTACGGTTAAGCAGTCCATTGGGTGGTCTTATCTATGATTGATTGCTTTCCTTACATACAGAGATACTTGTATAAGACCAACCACTAGACTCCTTAACTAAAAAAAACAGAAAGTTAAATGAATAAATCAGAGGTTCTGCTGCATCTTTCCAAACAAAACTATAGAGCTCTTCCTGCTCTACAACATGCTGTCCACAGATCAGATGGCATATTCAATGTGACAGGTTCTCCTCAAACCCTCAGTTACCTGTATTGTCGCTCTCTCCTGGCATGACCCTGCATCCTAGTTCAGATACTGGATTTATTTACGCTATTAGCTCTTCACAATTGTCATCCACTTTCAGCTTGCCGTATTAGACAGTGATAGCTCTGCAGACATAACCTGAGGACTCCCTCTAGCAAAGTCCAGATCCCTGCACAGGACTTTTAGGCCTCGTTTACACGGCTTATTTCGCAACGGATTTGCAGCCGTATTTACGGCCGCAAATCCGTTGTGAAATCAGTTACAAACAAGTAACTGGCCGTTTTACATTGATTTTAATGGGAAATACGTGTCGTCGTTCAGACGACACTTATTTCCATTCCGGATTGCCGCACGCGGATTGCAGCCGCAAAACGGCCCGGGAAAAAAAACAATGTGCATGTGAATTATTTCCGGACGGATTCACCAACTATAATGAATGGGGATGGCGAATCCGTCGGGAAATCAGTTCCAAATACGTGCCACACTTAGTGAAGCTTATTTGAAACAGATTTTCACCTGATTTCAGAACGTATTTACGATCGGCAATCCGATGTAAATACGTTCTGAAATAAGCCGTGTGAACATAGCCTTAGGGTAAAAACCCCAGAGCCCCTTTTACAAACCAGAGTTTGCCTGTGGAAGCACATTTATAGATAACAGGTTTGTATGTTACAAGTAATCTAGTGAGCAGAAAACCTGTTACCATGGTTCATTATGATGAAATAATGGCTCTGCAGAGATTTCAAAGGGGTTGTCTCACCATGCTGTTTCACAGAACCACAGTCAGCTTCAGACTCACACTTCCTAGTTAGGTTGTGTGTGTGTATGTATGTGTGTGTGTGGGGAGGGTTCTATAGCAGTGATTGAAATATCAGCACAGCTATTTCTTGCTATCCCTGTTACAGTACACAAGTGTAGGAGGTTTATAATCTGCAGTGCACAAGGCTGCAGAGCTGTAAGGGATAAAGCTTGTCATTAATTTAGCTAAATAAGCTTGTGCTAGAAATAAGACTCAGCAGGGAGTTACTAACCATGAACAGAGGGCAGCTTGGAGCAATCAGATAAAAGAGAGAGCAGTGAGAGGTGGTTGATAACCAAGAGAAAGTTATGTACACCATACACCATATCAGTAAATAAAAGCTCATTTATCTCCTGAACAAAGCAAAATCAAAACAACAACATATTTGGTAATAGTCTTCATCTACCTTTTCCTACATGTTAAAAGCTACCATATATAATCGAGTATAAGCCGACCCGAATATAAGCCGAGGCACCTACTTTTGCCACAAAAAACTGGGAAAACTTATTGACTCGAGTATAAGCCTAAGATGGAAAATGCAGCGGCTACTGGTAAATTTCAAAAATAAAAATGGATACCAATAAAATTACATAGACAGGTATATGTCCCCCATAGTCAGGTTATAGGCAGGTATATGTCCCCCATAGGCAGGTTATAGGCAGGCATATGTCCCTCATAGGCAGGTTATAGGCAGGTATATTTCCTCATAGGCAGGTAATAGGCAGGTATATGTCCCCATAGGCAGGTAATAGGCAAGTATATGTCCCTATAGGCAGGTATAGGCAGCTATATGTCCCTATAGGCAGGTTACAGGCAGGTATATGTCCCTATAGGCAGGTTATAGGCAGGTATATGTCCCTATAGGCAGGTTATAGGCAGGTATATGTCCCCATAGGCAGGTTATAGGCAGGTATATGTCCCCATAGGCAGGTTTTAGGCAGGTATAGGCAGGTATATGTCCCCCATAGGCAGGTTATAGGCAGGTATATGTCCTCATAGGCAGGTAATAGGCAGGTATATGTCCCCATAGGTAGGTAATAGGCAGGTATATATCCCTATAGCCAGGTTACAGGCCTGTATATGTCCCTATAGGCAGGTTATAGCCAGGTATATGTCCCTATAGGCAGGTTATAACCAGGTATATGTCCCTATAGGCAGGTATAGGCAGATTATAGGCAGGTATATGTCCCTATAGGCAGGTTTTAGGCAGTATAGGCAGCTATATGTCTCCATAGCCAGGTTACAGGCAGGTATATGTCCCTATGGGCAGGTTATCGGCAGGTATAGGCAGGTTATAGACAGATATATGTCCCTATAGGCAGGTTATAGGCAGGTATAGGTAGTGGTCCACTGCGGAGCTGGGAGGGCGCGCTCTCTGCTCCGCAGTGGTATCTTCACCCAGAGGAGTCACATACAGGTTAAGAGATCGCCGACAGCGCCCCGGCCAAGGCAGCGCCTGGACGCTGTCGGCTTACTCGGGATTCTGCTATATGCGCTCCCACAGGAGTCGCATGTAGCAGAAGTGTCCCTGCCGGCGCCCGGGCCATTACAGCGCTGACAGTGACTCGAGTATAAGCCGAGGACGAATTTTTCAGCACATTTTTTGTGCTGAAAAATTTAGCTTACACTTGAGTATATATGGTAAGCTTTTTGGTGAGAAAAACACTTTACATGTGTTAAATAACCTCAGATCTTTGTAAACTGTGGCTTCAAAGAGGACATTTGTCCATTCTGTTAGTAGTGGGAATATTATCTTACAGTATATACTCTTGTGTCAGGTTATTTTACAGACCAAAACTAAATAATCAAATTAAATCACCTATATATGACAATTATTTTTTATTACTGACCTTGCTCCTGGGTTATTTTCATTTGGATTTGTCACCTGTTTTTTGTGGTCCTACTCCAAGTTCTGATCCTAGCCTGTCTTCTGACTATGATTTCATCCCATCCTCTGGCTTGCGTCATCCTTACTGCTAGTCTTTTAATGACCCCCAGCAACGTTCCTGATTCATCGCAAATTCTTCACAATAGTGCACACATGCTTACAGGATCTACATTTCTGTTGAGATACGTAACACACAGATGGTTGTCTAAACTGATTATATCTTTTCATTAAATTGTAAAACTAAAGCTGTGTGTAGAGAAGGAAGCGAGTCGGCACTAGTTAGGGCAGCACCTGACTGGCACTGTTTATAGGGTCACATAGTGGGCATCATATATTAAGGCTTGTATTGCTTTGGAGACATTATTATAATGCAATACAGTTGTTTTAATAGGTTGTTTTGACATGTACAACTTGCTTGTATATAAAAGACTGTGGTGAGAATGAAGTGCTATGACGGTGGGGTGGCGCTGACAAATCACAGGAGTCAAATGTCATGTCAATGTCAAATGTCATATGCAACAAACTGTCGATGAGATCATGATAGTTTTGGCCAGAAGGAGTAAAGGAAAGTGGATGACCTTAGTCAGAGAAGACATTTTCACAACTCATTGGATTTAATTGCTTATTGTGCCTTTGACTGCACTGGATCAGTACTGTATTTCATCATCCTGTCTGAATCATATTGATACTCTGCAGACCTCCTGTATGAAATTATTATTAGACGACTGTGTGGGGATATTTGATCACAGTATGGCATTTTTTATTCTGTTACTGTATCTGTTGTTTTATCACTGTGTGACAGAATTATCCAGTCACTCTATGATAGTATCATTCAGTCCCTCTATAACATAATTATTTAGGCACTGTTTGACACCATTAGTAATTCACTCTGTGGTGGTATATTTCAATCACTGTGGTGGTATTGTTCACTCATTGAGTGGCAGTATAATTGATTCAGTGTATGATTTTTTTGGGCCACTGTATGGTAGTACAATATAGTTAATTGTTTCATTCAGTCACTGTTTAGTGGTAGTATTAATCAATCTATAATGGTATTGTCACAAAAGCTTGTTTGGTCTCTGCTTTAGAACAGTCTTACTCACCTCTCTCCATTCCTGCTCCACTGCGGTCCTCTGCTCTGTGAAATTTAAAGGGCCAGCGGGCAGGTGATTGGATAATCGGCAGGCACTGACCCTATATCTTGCATTACTTCCTGCTCTCCCATGCCAATCCATTGGTGTATCTTAGTTGGTTTTAGGCAGTGAGAGTGCACTATTCCAGATATACCGCTATGCACAATCAAGCAGCCCACCTACAACCAGCCGCATCTGCACCACAAACTCCGGCAAGTCCATCTCCTGCTGCCCATCCAGTGCCTGCGTGTCCTATTCTTTGTCTCTTCCTGCCACAGCATTATGATGGAAACCCCAAGACCTGCAAGGGATGCTTGAGTCAGTAGTCCATCCACATGGAGATAATGGCAAACCAGTTTCGCCCCAAGTGAGCCAAGGTGGCATTTGTTATAAGAGTGCTGTTGAATGAAGTCTTGGCCTGGGACACACCTGTCAGGGACTGAGGTGATCTACCAACCTCACGCTGTTCTTAGATACTTTCCGGAATGTATTTAAAGAGCATGGACTTGCATCTTCTGCTGCAGCTTCTCTGCTCTGCCAACCTTTAGGACGACTCCACGGTAGGGCAATATGCTGTGCAATTCTGCACTCTCTCATCCAAGCTTGCGTGAAATAACTAAGCTCTCGTGGCAACATTCTGATAAGGACTAACAACAAGAGTCAAGGACGAGCTGGCCGGTTGAGATCCCTCCTCTCTGGATGAACTGATTCGCCTAGCTACTAAGATAGACATCCGTTTTGCTGAAAGACAACTGCGTAGACTTCGTAAACTTCCTTGACTTGCTCCGATGTTCCAAAGGCCTCCACTCCCTCCACCAATGTGCTTTCAAGAGGAACTGATGCAAAGAGCCCACTCGTCTGAGCAAGAACGGTCCCTCCGACGCTGGCAGAATCTCTGCTTCTACTGTGGCAGTTCATGGCACTTCATTCAGGACTGCCTGCTGCATCCGGAAAACTCCTAAGTTTCATGGGAGAAGCGTCCCTACGTGTGAATACTACCTCTCCATGTCTGACCATGACGGCCCTACTCTCTTCCTCGCTTGGTACCTTATTTCAAGTCACGGCTTTCTTGGACTCTGCTTCAGACAGGTTTGATGTCCAAGTATCATCTTCCTGTGGTCCGTCTGGACAAACCCTAGCTTATCTCGTCTATCAACAGAGAACTTTTGAGAGACTCCATTCAGTGTTATACACAAGGAGAAGATGGTGTTCTACATGCTGCCTCGTTCCTCCTCTGTATTCCTTCTGGGTCCACCCTGGTTACAGCGCCATGCTTCCGTGCTCAACTGGCAAATGGGCAAGGTCACACGTTGGGCACAAGGCTGCCACTCTCACTGTCTTATGGCTTCCTGCCTGGTCCCAACCACTTCTCTACTAACGCCTGACACTTCACTTCCAGGTCTCTCTTCCTTATACCGTGAATTTGTGGATGTCTTCTGTGAGAAACAAGTGGAGAATCTACTGCATCATCTAGACTTTGATTGTCCTATTGATTGCCTGCCCTCTACGACACCTCTTTGTGGAAGACTATATGTTTTGTCTGTGTCCAAGACCCAGGTCAAGCCAGCTAATATTACAGAAACTTTACAGAAGGTATTCATCCACAAGTCCTCCTCCTCAGCCAGTGCAGGATTCTTCTTCATGGAGACCAAAGATGGTTCTCTTTGCCCCTGCATAGACTACCGGGGTCTCAACAAAATGACCGTCAAGAACCAGTATCCATTGCCTCTCATCTCTGAGCTCTTTGACCGAGTGGAGCCAAGATCTTCACTAAACTCGATTTGTGGGGAGCTTACAACTTGATTCGCATACGTGAAGGCAATGAATGAAAAACCGCATTCAACATCCATGCTGGACACTTCGGGTATCTAGTGATGCTGTTTTATCTATGCAATGCATGTGCAGTCTTCAAAGATTTTGTTAATGAGATTTTCAGAGACCTCCTATATGTCTGTGTTGTTGTCTGTCTTGATAATATCTTGATCTTCTTGTCTAATCTTGAAAGTCTCCAGAATCATATGTATATGGTAGTGAGATGTCTGCGTAGCAATCACTTTTAAGCCAAACTTGAAAAATGCGTCTTCGAGCAATCTAGTCTACCCTTCCTCGGTTTCATTGTCTCGGACAAATTGTCTGCCGTCCTGCAGTAGCCACGACCAGACTTCGTGCCATCCAACGCTTCGTGTGGTCTGCTAATCACTACTGCCAATTCATTCCCCCTTAATCCACTTTGGTGGCTCCCATAGTGGCGCTTACCAAAAAGAAAGCTAACCCCAAACTTTGACTGCTGAAGGCTGAAGAAGCTTTCACTCTTCTGAAGTCTGCTATCTCCCCTGCACCTATCTTGTCTAGTCCAGACCCCGATAAACCCTTCGTCCTGGAGGTGGACACTTCATCTGTGGGAACCGGGACTGTTCTCACACAGAAAACTCCTAAGGGCAGGACCATCACTTGCGGCTTTTTCTTCAAGTCCTTTTCTTGCAGAGAGAAATTATACTATCGGGGACCGAGAATTACTGTCCATCAAACTGTCCTTAGAGGAGTGGCACCATCTAGCAGAAGAGGCTCTTCATCCGGTGAATATTTATACAGATCACAAGAATCGCTTTTACCTCCAAACAGCTTAGTGACTGAAACCTTGTCAAGCTAGTCGGTCCCTCTTCTTCTCTTGTTTTGACTTTTTGTTAAACTTCAGACCGGCGAACAAAAGTATCAAGGCTAATGCTCTCTCTTGGTCTTTTGATACTGTTTAACACCAATTCAGAGAAGGTCAATTAAACATTGGTAACCATAAACCCATCCAATTAGATGATGACACAAAAATACTCTATTAAGCTAAATCTTTATTACACAGAAAAAATGTAATATGGACTGAGACACAGTGGGACACATGTATGAAACGGTTTTGGACTAAAACTCACTTTTTTCCCCATAGAAACCTATAGAGAAAAAAGTGAGTTTTAGACCAAAACCGTTTCATACATGTGGCCCAATATCTTAGGTCACAATTGCTGAAAATATTAAAAATCCTCAAAAATAATATATAATTGACAGAGTAGTATGTCACTTAAAACACTTTACAAAGTGTATGTAAACTTCTGGATTCAACTGTATATAGTCTACGGGCATCTAATTAAACATATTTGAGAAAGTACTTATATTTTAATCTCCTGTTAAGTCTTAAGGTTTCCTGGATGTGATAGCAACTATTTACCCTCTTACTGACAATGGATGTATGTGTATGTGTTGATTACGAGCTAAAATCAAGCGGGCCTTAAGATGGCTTCCATAGCCGCAATGTTAATGTTTCTCTTCTTGCCCCAGACAGGAAGTAACAGAACTGCCATCTTGGTACACCTTTCTGCATTATTAATATAATGCAGAAGGGTGTACTAGCAATTCTTTTTTTTTTTAAGTTTTAAAGTATAAAAAATGTTAACAAATCACTCCTCTTTTACCATTTTACAAATAAAAAAAAAAAAAAAAAAAGTGGAATAAAAAGCGGAATAAAAAGTCATCAAAAGCTCGTACGTATACCAAAATGGTAGTTTGGGTACCAATAAAAACTTTAGTCCGCAAAAAAACAAAAATGTAAGAAATTATTATTTTTTTTTTTGTAAAGTACTAAAACATAATGAAAACCCTTCATATTTGGTATAACCGGAATTGTATCAATTTGCAGAATACAGATAACACATCTTTTATACTGAAGAAAGAATGACATAAAAACAAACCCCCACAAACATGGGGCAAGTAAGTTTTTTACACTAACCAAAAAAAGGATATCTCTATAAAACATAACTTTTAATAAAAATATATATTCATTAATATAAAAAAGTTGACTCTCCACCTTGCACAAGGGCTCCAAGCATCAGAATTTCGTAGAGGTATTTTTGTAGTATTTCAGCAGGACAGAGATTCATTGAAAACCCATACTACAAAAAAAAACATAATACTAGGTTTCCAAGCTACTCTATCCCCATGGTCTGAAATCCTATTATAACCCATAATGAGGCTCTCACCCTAATAAGAGTGACCCTGCAAAGATAGTACCTATTGTACCCTATGCACAATCCCTATTACTGGGAGAAAAGGTACACAAAACCCATAGATGTCAAAGTTTTAGTATATGGAAAAACCAAGATGAATTTCATTCAGCATAAGCTGAAATCTTCAGTGGGTAGTAAAAATATGGGTATTAGAAATGTGGGTAACAATACTATGGGGTGAAGGCTAGAAGCGTATGGATCTATTAATTTCAAGTCTGTATCAGTCGAGCATAGGACTGATCTTCGGATTGTGGGCTGCTTTGATTGTAAATCTCGACAGATTTGTGAGATGATTACCAAATACTGGAGTATTTTACTTCAGGATCATGATCTCAGAACACTTCTGTCAGATAAATTCCAGATAACATATCGTAAAGGTCCACAGAAGACCACTTGACTGCTTTAGATGTGGATCATGCAGTTTTTCTACATATATTTTGAACTGTATGTTATTTACACACCACGGGGGAAAAGTTCCCAAACACTTTATCAAATGTCCATCCATTGGAGTCATCTACCTCACTGTATGTCCGTGTCCCCTTATTATGTTGGAAAAACGTGTTGTGAATTATGTAGACGCATATCATATGGGAGACATCAGACGGTTGATTGACATCCCAATTTCACGGCATATGAGAGAGAGACATCAAGGGGAAGAGGATTCATTACGTTTTATTGCAATAGACTTGGTGGTAGGAGGAATTGGGGCACATTACTGCTACAAAGGGAATGCCAGTGGATCTTCAGGATGAACTGTATAGCCCCCTTGGATTAAATTATATGCTGTTCTATACTTGTCTTTTGTAGCCCCGCTTTTTTGATCAGCTCTCTATCCCCTAAACCTGGAGGTTGGGGTCAATAAGGTGATCTTAGCTCTTTTTTAATGTTATTTTTTTGTTTAAATTTTTATCTGTAGACAATCTCTAATGATTACCATATGGTCTAAGGTTGGATTCTGGTTAGTGATGTCCACTGAAATATGTTATATAGCATCTGTAAATTTATATTTATGCATCTGTAAATTTTATATAGACTAAGGGTGAAGGGTCCCTTTTATTAATACATATTACGACCAGAGTCCTTAATGTACATCCATTGGTGGAATTTAGATTTGAATTCTGTGTTGACTTTCAAGCCAATCAGAGATTGTTTTTCAGAGTAGCCCTTGTACTAAGTATTATGGGTCTATTGGCTGAGATTGGGCATTGTGTACCTGACTTGTTAGACTTGTTTACTGTGCGCAGTGGCCAGTGCGCATGCACCAGTGCTCTGCAGACTTGGTAGATAGTGTGTATGCCTGGGTATGCTCAACTGGAAGTCAAAGTATGCACATCCGCAATAAGTGCCGGAAGACGCAATTACAAGCGGGGGCTGAACTAAATATGACAGAGTGGTAACTGACGCTTATCAGGCCTTTTGGGAAGGTATTGTTTACACTGGAACATTGTTTTAGGGAAGCGAATAGACATTATGAGCGACTTGGAAGCGCGTTTGTTGCTCACTGAGCAATCACTCATAGGTGTAGATGCTGGGGAGGATGGTGGCATGGAAGTGCAGAAACATGAGGCAGCTAGCTGGGTAACAGTTAGCAAGAAGGGTAGAGGGAAGAGTGTCAGGGAGGCTAATCCTGATCTGCTACACCCCAACAGATTGGCAGATGAGGGGGATTTCAGCTCAGAAATAGCATTGCTGCAGCAAGACACTACACCTGTCTGCACCAGTAAGATGGGGAATAGGAGTGAAGGTCAGGCTAGACAGGTGCTAGTAGTTGGGGACTCCCTTATAAGGGGCACAGATAGGGCAATCTGCCACAAAGACCGGGATCGTCAAACAGTGGGGTTTTTCCCTTTGGCCCCCGGGGTTTTCGACATATCGGGATCGGGCTGACGATTTGTGGGTGGGGCTGGTGAGAATCTAGCTGTCATGGTGCAATTGGCACCAATGAAAAAATTTAGAGGTAGGGGGGTTTGGTCCTTAAAAGGTTTCAGGGCCTTAGGCCAGAAGCTCAAGGCAAGGCCCCTCCAAGGAAATTTTTTTCCAGAAATATTACCGGGTTCCCGGAAGGAGGGTTTTGGGGGGTTTTTGGAAAAACGGGCTGACTTCTGCCTTGGCTACAGCTCAAAGCTGGGCCAGAAAGTTGGAAAAAAAATTTAAACAAAGGAAGGGGGGGAGGGTAACTTTAAATATAGCAGGGCAAAAATAGTGAAGATCGAGAGCTGGGAATTAGTAATAAATCAGGGGGGGGGAGTGGAGGGAGGGGGTGTAGCAATAGTTAAAAAGAATAGGGAGAAAGGCATAAAAACAAAAAATCTATAACTTGCAGCTGACCAATGCCAGGGGTCCCCAACCAAAGTACATGAACTAAATTTTTTAATTTGCTAAAAGAAAAATATGACTTTAGGGAGGTTAACTGGGGACTTGGCTGGACGAGATTTAAGGGACGGGCGGTTAACTTACGGGGTTACGGGTCTTTTTAGAAGGATCTTTAAAGCCCGGAAGGGGGGATGTCCTCTTTTGTAAAATCCTTCTGAACCCAAACCCAACTGCAGGAAGATATAGGTACAGGAAATTAAAAAAGATGGAATCAATAGGGGAAAATTTTTACATGGGGGTAAAAAATAAAAATTTAAACTAATAGGGGTCTCTGTGGGGCCCCCAAAAAATAACAAAAACCCAGGGAAGATGTACTCCCCCAGACAAATAGATGAGGTGGCTAATCAGAATGAGGTTGTTTTAGGGGCGATTTTAAACTACCAGACATAAAATTGGGAAACTGAAACCTTTAGCTCTCAAAAGGAAACATTTTTTTTGAAAATAAAATGAAAATTTAAATTTTTGCCAAAGGGTGCGGGAAACCGACTAGAGGAAAAGCCCTTCTAGACTTAATATGGACTAATAACCGACAGAGTAACAAAGGTTCAGGTTGGGGGGGCCATTTTAGGAAATAGGGGACCATAAATAATACTTTTTCCATTTTCCCTTTCAATAGAGCTTTTTATCGGGGGAGCAAAAAAACACTAAATTTTTGGGAAAGGGAAATTTTTAAATTTCTGCTTAGGGAGGCCCTAAACCGATTGACTGGGAAAAGGTATTTAAAAAGGGAAGAAAAAAATAAAAAATTTGGGATTTTTTAAAAAAAATCTTGGGGCCCCAAACTGAAAGAGGTACATCCCTTTTTGGGTAAAAAAATAATTAAAACGGAAAAGCCCCAAATTGTGGAAACCCAGGGATGTAAAAGAGGAAAATAAAAAACAAAAAGAAGCGTTTCATGTACTAAAACAGGGGGGGCAGTGAAGAGGCATTTTAAAAAGGGTTTAAAAGGAAAAAAATAAAAAAAGAAAAAAAAAGTAAAAGCAGAAAAAATCGGGGGGGACAGAAAGACATATTTCCATAGAAAGAAAAAGTAACCCCCAAATTTTTTTTTTAATATATAAATAGAAAAAAATTAAAACAAAAAAAAATTTTGGGCCCCCTTTAAAAAAGTATTGGGGGAGGGGCTGTAGGGGGTGATGAGAAAAAAAAAAACCGCTAAAAAAATTTTTTCTCCACGTATTTACTGAGGGGGGGGGATTACCTTTCCCGTTGATAAGCTGAGGGGAAAAAGGGAAACTCCAACTTAAAGTTTTTACTGGTCTAACCCAGGAAAAAGTGCCTCGCCCTTAAAGGGGGCTTAAAATTTGACAAATCCCTAGGTCTTGATGGGATACACCCCCCTGTCCTAAGGGAGTTAAGGATGCACAAAATAGGCCCCCATTTTAATATTTATAGACTGTTAATAAAAGGGGGGGGAAATGTCCCCCAAAAGGGCTGGGGCATAGCAAATGTTGGGGCCAATATTCCCCAAAAAAAGGGGCAAAAAATGATCCGCAAAAATAAAGGCCGGTAAGCTAAAACCCCTTTTTGTTTTGGGAAAATGTTTTCTTAGAGATGCTATTCCGGATTTTCCACTGAAAAAAAAAATGTATAATTGCCGTTCCACCATGGGTTAATGAAGGATCGGTCCCCGTCAAACCAAAACCCCATCAGCTTCTATGGGAAAATTAAATTCTTGACTGGGTCGGGGGGAGGCCCCTGGAAGGGCATATGTCTAATTTTGATAAAACAAATTTATACTGGTTTCCCCCAAAAAAAGGTTGGTAATTTAAAAAAAGAAAGCTTGGCTGGGGGAAAAGAAAGCAAGTGGGTAACAACTGACCAGAGAAAGAAAAAAAAGGTTTATAAAATTTAAAGGTTTCAAACTAAGACTGGATCCCTTTTTTTAGTGGGGGACCACGGCCTCAGAAATTGGGGCCCCATCCCTTTTAAAATTTTTCATTAACGAACTTTCACATGGATTGCCCCAGGGAAAAATAACGTTTTTTGGGAAAAAAAAGATACTAAGCTCTGTAAAGTAATCACCCCAATAGAGGATAATGGTTTTTATTACAAAGGGATCTGGAAAATTGGGAGGGCCCGGGCAGACAGGGCAATGAGGTTTAACCCCAGAAAAATGCAAGGTTATGCACATGGGGAAAGAAAAAAACCCCTTTCATGACTAAAATGTTTTAAAAGGGGAAAAAAGTTGAGGGAAAGGTGTCAGCAACCCCCCTGCTATTTCCTTTGAACTTGCTAACTGTGTTTGCCCTTAAGTTTGCCCCAGCCAAGATGGTGGATCGTGTCCCCAGCTGGTTTCCATCTTGTTTCCCGTTTTTTCCCGTTTTCCCATATAAATCCTCAAGGGCCCGATGTCCATTGCTTGAGTATTGTTTTTTAAGCTCCTGCTGTTTTGCAGTCCTCTAGCCTGGGGAAATTAAACCCCAAACCCTTAGTTCCCCCTTTATTTGGTTTACCGCAAAAACCCCTCATAAATACGTACCAACACTGGGTTTCCCGCGACCTTACCCCGGATCCCTTCCCCCCATTTTCTGCTGCCTCCCGTTCCAGTCTCTATTTGCCTTAACCCGTGTTCCAAACCCGTTTCCCCGCCATTGGATTCCAGCTGTATCCACTAGTATCCGGGACGGGTACCCCAAGCCACAAAAAGGAGTCCGCTGGGGCTGGGGGTCCCGGGAAACTCGCCCTCAAACAGCTTCAGACCGCTATGGCTAACATGCGCCCCGAGATGCCCGCATTGAAAGTCAAATGTGAAGCTTAAGAAGGGCCCGACTGGCCATAATAAACCAAGTGTAAGGACAAGCGATTCAGGAAATACGCAAAATGTCACGCAATTTTTCCGAAAAGGTGGTCCACCTGGAAGTCAAGCCTCGGGGCCACCCCCTTCGGTGCCCGCCCGGGGCCGAAAATTTCCACCCTTCAGATTCGGGGGAGATCGTGGGCAAATTTCGGGGGTTTTCCCCAAAAATGTAGACATACTTCGGGGCCCAAACCCCACCAATTCCCTACCCGGGGCAGATCGAAGGTCCCGTTTATCTCATGCTGCGACACACAAAGCCATTCCCTGGGCTATCCTTTAATTGAAACTCAAGCCCCCCCGGGAATCCCCTGGAGGAGTTCACGAGCAGTCAAGTTTGCGACCCCCAATGGGGTGCCTACTGAAGTGCAATACTTCCTTGCGCCAGGGCAAACGCCCGGTTGCGAGTTGCCAGTTTTTCAAGGGGTGGGCAGTCGACAAAAACTGGAATGATGCAGCAAAATTGTCTTTTTTTAGGAAAGGACTACGCAGGGCAATAAAAGACGAATTTCCCTTTGCAGAGGCCCCTTTAGGTTTGGATCCTTCAAAATACTGCATCCGAATCGATACCAGACATCGAACGACGAAGGAGAATGGGCTATCAAAATTTTTGACCCCAACATTTCCCTCCCAGCCCCTGCAGTTTTCCTAAAACCCCAAAGGGGGAAGACCCCCAGAGACCCAGGAATTGGCCTATAAAAGGGTTTCCGTATTAAAACGGAGGCACGGAAAAAAGGGGGAAATAGGCCCGGGAAAGTCTTTCTTTATTGGGGAAAAGTAGACTGAAAGATCCTGAGACTAGCCCTGATTCCAAGATTCCCGTCACAAAGGAGTGCAAAGACGCAGGAATTTTTTATCCCTTCTTTGGTGGCCAATTATTTACGGGATGTAAGGAAGTATGAAACATCTTGTGACATCTGTGCAGAAAAAGACTCCACGTTTTTCCCCCTGGGGTCTACTACACCTTTTTCCCGATCCCTCTCGCCCCGGGGGGTTCAATTTCCAGGACTTCGTAAGATTCCCAATTCTAAGGGAAAAATACAATTTTGTGGTATGGACCAAATCCCCAAGCTGCAATTTCATCCCTGTATGGTCTCCCCTCTGCAAAGGGACACTGCGGATTCATACTTCAGAATGTTTTTCGCTTCAGGGAGTTCCTGATGAAGTTATCCGGATGGGGGGGGGGTTCAGTTTACATCAAATTTTTGGCGGAGTTTTTGGCTCAGACGGTTTTGATTAAATCTATCAACCCGCCTTTCAACCAATCTAATGGACAGACTGAACGCACAAATCAGACCCGGGAACCCAGTATTTCGATGCAACATTTTCATCTACAAGATGTTGGGGCTGATCGCTTCCTTTTGCGATTTTCGTATAAAAAATTCCCAAAATCCTCCCCCAAACAGCTCCTTTTTTTGCAAATTTGGGGTACCATCCAAATATTTTTCCCAAAGATTCCCTGCTGTTCCTCATTTTTCCACTCCCAGGGAAAAGGATCTTGCACCAGCAAAATTTAAACTACTGAAGGAAACATAGAGAGGGCTCAAGAAAGCACAAGAAGATGGCAGATAGACATCGTAACCCAGCACCAATTTTTTAAAGTGGGGAAATTTTATGGCTTTCCCCCAGAAATTTGAAACTTAGAGTTCCTTCACCAAATGGGACAAAGTTTTCGGGCCGATAAGACATCAAAAAAAAATCAGTCCCGTAGCTGTTCGGCTCAAACTCCCCATCATAAGATCCGCCTGTGTTTCATGTTCTCTACTAAAAAACCCGCCCTGTCTAACCCCTTTCCCGGACGTTTCCTCCTCCCCTGATGCAGTGGGGGATTGATGGGCAAGAACGTTTTTGGGGGAGCAAATCCCGGGCTCAGAAATTTTTAGGGAAACAGCTGCAGTACCTATTAAGGGCAAGGTTATGGGTCGGAAGAAAATTCGTGGAACCTGTGGTAACATCAAAGCTCACGACTGATCAAAAGATTTTTCAAAGAAACCCGGAGAGACGGTCGAATTTTCGTCCAAGGGCCGCGTTGAGGTGGGAGTAATGTCAGCAACGCCTGCTAACCTTAGAACTTGCTAACTTTTTTTCCCTTAAGTTTGCCCTCACCAAGATGGTGGATGTGTCTCAGTGGTTCCATCTTGTTCCCGTTTCCCGTCCGGTTCCTATATAAAATCCTCAACCATGTCCCTTGCTTAGTATTGTGTTTTAAATCCTGCTGTTTTGGGAGTCCTCTAGCCCGGAAAATTCTACCCTTTTTGTTCCCTTCATTTTCGGGTTTCCCTGCAAACCCCTTTATCCTCGTACCATCTACTGTCTCCTGCTGACCTTTCCGGGGTCCAGTCTCCCTCCTGTGCCCCGTTCCAGTCCTATTTCCTTATGTGTTCCAAACCCGTCCTCCCCATTTGGGTTCCAGCTGTATCCCCTAGTATCTGACAAAAGGGGACAAGAAAAGGATTGGGAATCCTGGGGACAGTAAAATTATTTTTTAGCAGCCAGTGTCAGGCAGCCTGCCAAGGCAAACAGGGTATGGGTTGTATTAAAAGGGGGTGATGCACATGATGAGAACATTATTCTCCCATTATATAAGTCACTGGGTTTTGACCCATTTGACCCTTGGTACATTTGGAACCAGTCACAGGAAAGCTATTGAGAGCTTGAAAGGTACAAAGGCGGGCAACAAAAAAAAATAAAAAGGATGGGTGGACTGCAATACCCAGAAAGATTAGCAAAAATTAGGGTTTTTTATTTTGAGAAAAGCGGGTTAGGGGGGGCATGATAAATTTTAAAAACTAAAAAGGGCAATATAGAGATCTCTCTCAGATTTATTTATACCCAGGAGTATCAGAAAAGGGGGATCCTCTACACCAAGAGGAAAAAGTTTCTACATAAACATCAAAAAGGGGTTCTTTACTGTAAGAGCAGTGGCCCTGGGGAAAATCTCTTTTTCCAGAGGAACTTGTCTTTGGAAAAATTTCCAAATAACAGAGTTCAAATCGGGTTTTGGGGGTTTTTTTTTTGGGGAAAAAGCGGGATTAAAATTTAAAAAGTTATATTTGATGGGGATTCAGGAGGGGTGGTCTTTGACCGGGTTTTTTTTTCCGATTGCCCAAAATGGGTCGGGAAAGGGAAATTTTTTTCCCTTAAAATGGGGGACAATTGGCTTCTACCTCATTGGGGTTTTTTGCCTTCCTCGGGATCAACACTTTTGCACTAACGGGCCCTAAATTTTGGGAGGAAATTTTTGGGGCGACATGTAAAAATTTCTCGCGGGTCGGGGGCCCCTTTCCCCCAGTTTTCCGGGGGAAATTTTGCGTTTGATTTATTTTCCGGGGCCGGGGGTTTTTGCCCCTCATACATAGCATTTTAAAGTCCGCCGGCCTCCCCCTTTGTTGTGTTCGGCCGCAGTGCGGGGGGGGGATCCCGGCCCTTTCCCCCGGGGGCGGGCCGCCTTTGATTGGGGCCGGACGGGGGTTAGTCCCCGGGCATACATGGGGGGGAAAAAGTCCCCCGACCCCGGCCTGGTGTGGGGGCGAAATTTGCGGGGACCGAGGCCGGCAGTCCCGCGCTGCCCCTAAGATTCCCCGGGCCTGGGGGCGGGTGCCCCTGTACATGTGGGCAAAAATTTCCCAATGCGCCTCCCCCAGGGTGGGGTGGGGGCACAGTGGGGGGGAAAAGGGCGCACGTGGGGACTTAGGCGCCGGGGAAATGCGAGGGGAAAAACGGGTTTCCGATGCGAGAAAGGCTGGAAAAAGGAGAAATCATTCCCAGTTTGTCGGTGCGGAGTTAAATTTAAAAAATCGCCTTTAAAAAAAGGGGTTCAACATTTCGGGAAAAAAAGAGCTAAAACCTAAAAAAAAAAAAATACATAAAAACAAAAATCACTTTCCAAAAACCCAATTTAAAAAGAATTGGAAATTTTGGGAAAATTTCCCGGGGAAAAATACATTTAATTAAAATTCAAAAAGGGGCTATTCTAAATTTGCGGCAAAAAACGGGGCCAATCAAAATAGGAGCGAAAGGGGAAATTTTTAAAAACCCCCTTTGATGGGGAAGTTTTTAGCCCCAATCAAAATTCCCCGGGGGGATTTTCCAAAAAATACGGGAAATTTTTTTAAAATTTTTTTTTTTTTTAAACAAAAAAGCGTTTGGGTTAAAGTTTACGGGGATTTGGCTGGGCCACCCAAATCAGAATAGGAGCGCCCAGAGACCCTTTTTCTACCCTTTGGGAGAATTTTAAAGCCCAATCAGAATCCAGGGGAAGGGGGACAGTTTAAAAAAATACTGTAAAAATGCGGGGAAAAGAGGTGTTGGCTGAGTTAGCGGGGGTCGGCTAGTTTCAGCCAATGGGAAAAAGGAGCGCCCAGAGACCCATTAAAAAACCTATGGAGAATTATTGCCCAATCGGGAATAGGACAACCCAAAGGGACCCATTCTAGTTATGGGAATTTTTGCCCAATCAGAATCCACGGCGGGGAAAATTCAAAATACAGTAAAAGACCAAAAAAAGAGTTATTGGTTTAGCTAGGGGGGGGTTTTGGCCTACCCCCAGCCAAATCGGGAGCGCCGGGAGTATTCTCCCAAAATTTTTTGCCCTAGGGGAAAAGAGGGGGCCGCTTGAAATTTCGGCGCCCCCAGCGCCGTGGGGCCCCATGAAGTTTTTTAAAAAATTTTATTTTTTTTAAAAATGTAAAACTTATCAGAAAAAGAGCCGAACCCTTCTTTAAAAATAAAGCATTTAAAAAACCGAACAACGCGTTTTGCCCGCCGAGCCCCGGGGGCAAAAATGGGAAAAATTTGAAAATAGAGAGAATTCCCTGGGAAAACAGTAATTCAAATTTTTTAAAGGGCTTTTCTCATGGTGGGGCCAGAACCCCGAAAAACCCGAAAAAAAAAGCGAAAAAGGGACCCAAATTATATCTTATGAAGAAAGTTTTTGGGCCCCCCCAAAATCAGGAATGGAGTGACAGGGGCCCATTCAAAACTATAAAGGGGAGTATTAACCAATCAAAAATTTGGGAGAAAGTCCCTTTATACCCAAAGGAGAATTTTGGGGACCCAACCCAAAATAAAAGGCGGGAAGTTCAAAATCCAATAAAAAGACAGAAAAGAGTTGTTTTGGCTGGCTAGGGGGGGGGGCTTGGTATCCCAGCCAATCTTTGGCGCGAGCTATTTCCCCCCCCCAAATTATGTCTTTTGGAGAAATGGGCCCCTCTGAAATCTCGGCCCCTTCAGTCCCGTGCGGCATGAAGTATTAATAAAAAATTTATTTTTTTTTAAAATTTTAAAAACATTATCAGATAAAAAAGCCGAACCCTTTTTTTCTTTTAAAAAAAAATAAAATGGAAAAAAAAAGTTAAAAACCCCCCCCGAAACAAGGGCTTTTGTCCCCGGGGAGCGGGGGCTCATGGGGAATTGCAATAGAAAAGAATTGGGGGGAAATACAGTAATTCAAATTTTTTAAGCTATTCTCATTGGTGGGCATAAACCAGCCAATCGGGAATAGGAGCGGACAATTTTCCCATTAAAACC
The DNA here is from genome assembly GCA_025379985.1 of Phyllomedusa bahiana. Classification (NCBI taxonomy): domain Eukaryota; kingdom Metazoa; phylum Chordata; class Amphibia; order Anura; family Hylidae; genus Phyllomedusa; species Phyllomedusa bahiana. Next base: position 19,588 of record JAODAL010008004.1, on the reverse strand, counting down.
TTGGGGAAGCAGAATTGCCCCAATCAGAATAGGAGGGGACAATGTGCCATTATATTCTATGGAGAAAAAAATTTGGACCAATTATATTCAATTCAAAATCCCAGTAAAAATGCAGAAAACAAAAAGGGCTGTTTGGTTGAAGCGGCGGTGGGGCCCCGTAAAGCTTAGCCAACCCCGGGGGAGCGCAAAGCTACTTTCTCTTTGGGAGTTCTTTTGGGGAAAAAAAAAATTTGGGGAGCCGTTTCTGTGATTGGCTAATTTAAAAAAATGCGAGTTATTTGGCCAAGGGGCCCGGAGTGGGAGCGAGCTCCTTGGGGTTTTCTAATCCCAATCTGAAAAAAAAATTTGTACTTGGCCAAAAATCAAAAATTTTTAACACAAACAAAAATTTGGCCCCGGGAGGGTGTTTTTTTAAAACGAATAATTATGGGGGTTAAGAAAAAAAAATTTAAAATAAATAAAAATCATGTTTATTTTTTATTTTTTCGTTACCCAAGGATCAATAGAAGGGTTTGAAAACGAAAATTTTAGAAAAAAACATGTTTTTATTGATTTAATATTTTTTTTTCGTTACCCCCCCATATTACATTGGTTTTTATTATACCCCATGGGTTTTACACCTGCCCCGCCTTTGATTTGTTGGTAAAATCCTTCCCCATGGGTTTTAAATTTGGTTTCCACTGTCGCCCCTATTTAAATTGGGGTTTTCCCGGCCCAATGAGAATAGGTTTCAAAAATTTGAATTACTGTATTTCCCGGCAATTTACAATATCATAAATTTTTGAATTGCCCCGTTTTGGTTTTGGGAAAGTGATTTTTTTTAAATTATGTTTATTTTTTACGTTCAGTTTCTTTTTTTCCACTGTTTTCCCCCTTTTTAAAAAAGGCGATTTTTTTCGGGAATAAACTCCGGGCTGCAGGGCGGAGGCCGAGATTTGTTTTGGGATCTTTTATGTTTCCCTTGCATGTTTTTGATCCTGTTCATTTTCGCCTCTCCCCGGAGCATTTAGACCAAAAAAAAACGGTCTCCCTGTGGAGCTGCCAAAGCGTTTCCCATGCGCCTCGTTTTTGCCGACTCGCCATGTACATGCCTCGGAGTTTTTAAGGGGCGTGCCGCGTCCCCCCCCGGAAACCCCCCTCCCCCCCGCGCCCAAAACCCGCCCACGGGCCCGCCCCTTCAGCGGGGGCCCCGCTGTAAAGGGGCCCCGAACCGCTGGCCTAAAAACCAACTGACAGCGGGATTGGGGCCCGGGGAGGCCCCAGTTTTACGCCCAAAAAAACAGGCTTTAAACCCGGGTTCTTTAAAATGTCCCCCCCTTTGTCTTTTTTCAGCCTTACAAAAACTTTTGTTTAATATGTATGAATGGGGGGCTCGCCGAAACTGGCCGGGCCCTTTTCAGCCCAATATCAGGGCAGCCCCGTTCATACATTTTCAAACTCCCCCCATTCCCGGGGGGTTTTAAACAAACGCCCCAAACTTTGGGGGGGGAGAGTGGGGCGTGGGAAGGTGGGGGCATAGAACCATAGGGGGTTTCCCTTTATATTTGTAGCTTCGCTATGGGATTTTTTGGGGTGCTTACAATTGGAAAAGGTTTTTCACTTTAAAGGGGAAAAACCTGATCAAACTGGCCCCCAAGCGCTAAAATGCCCTGATTTATGGGCCCACTGTAGAGCGGGTTTCATAAAACCCGGGGATTCTATTTCCGCCAAAAATTTTAGGGATGTACCCTAATATTCCTGTATTTTTCTATGTGAATTTTTTTAAATGGGTTTGGGTGTTTGTGTCACCTTGTTGGGGTGAAAGGGGCTTAAGGGAAAAGCCCAATGATTTGGGGGGTTGTTTGTTTTTGGGCGGGGAAATTTCGCCAATACTTATGCTGGACCCCAGAAATTTATTTTTTTTGGGTCATTTTACAGGGTTTGGGGTTCCCCAAAGGGGCCCCCCGTCCCCCTTGATAAAAGTTTATCCTTTTGTTCTAATACCCCATTTTTTTTTAAATACCAATGGGGATTTCAGCTTTTTTGCGAAAGAAACTTGATATCTATGGGTTTTGTGTACCTCTTTTCTCCCAGTAATAGAGATTGTGCAGAGAGAACAACAGATACTAGTATTGCGGGGGGTTGCTCTTTTCAGGGTGAGAGGCCCCCCTTTAAAGGGGTGTAATAGGATTTCAGGGCCAAAAAGGGATAGAAAAAGGGGCCTGGAACATCTTTATTAGTTTTTTTTTTAGGGATGGGGTTTTCCCAAAGAAATTTCTGCAAAAAATACCTGGATTCAGCAGGGTAAAAATTTTTAGGGTTTTTTTGTGCAAACTTTTTTATATTCTATGGGAGGTTTTATTTAAATTTTTGATTTAAAAATTGATTAAAAAATTAGGGTTTTTTAGCAATTTTTTTGTTTGTTTTTGTTTGTGGGAAATTTCAATAGTTTTTTCACATTGGCCCCTTTTACTTTTGAATATTTTTATCAGTTTTCCAGTACATTATGTGGCACGGTTAATGGCACCGTTAAAGTACAGCCCTCATATGTTTATGTAGTTTGAAAAATAAAAAAGATACGGCTCCTGAAGGGCAGGAAAGAAAAAAATTATGAGCCAAAAAATAATGACCAGCTGTAAGGAAGGGGTTTAAGTATGATAAATAAACTATATACTTCCAATTATGTGACTGTGCTTTGGAGTAATAATGTTAGTTGCGTTCTTTTAGATTATATAATGATACTTTTATAAACTGCAAGCCCTTTTAAAAGAGACTCTTTAAAAATTTTTTAAAAGGGGGATGCGGGAAGGGGTATTTTATAGTTGGGGTTTTTTTTCACCCGTAATTCTAATGGTTTTATTATTGTAAATTTAAACAAGGGCCCCGGAGCGGTGGGCTTTGATTTGGGGCCTTTATGGTGTCATTGTGCTACTAATGGTACATTTGGCTACCTGGTGCTGGTAATTGTTTCTTCTGTTTTCCCCTGCATGCTCTAATACGGGCGAGATGCATGCCGGAAAAAAACGGGGGAGTCCCTTTGGGTTTTCATTTAAAAGGGAAAAAAAGGGTTACGCCTCCTCTCCCTTCTCGTAAAAATCGTTTTGTATTGTATGCGCCGGGGGGGATAAGTGACATTTCAATTTTCTTGGGCGTTTTAAGCCCGGAGTAATGAAAAGTCAAAGGGGGGCCCGCGGGCTGCCAGGGCCCAAAAGTCCCCGGGAGTTTGCGCCCTTTAGTGTCCCAGCTCCCCAAAAAACAATGTTTGTGGTGTTTCTGTTACCTTGGGAGTGATGATAAAAGATGTTGCCCTGCTGGATTGGGGTTGGTTTGGGTGTTTCAGTTTCAACCCTTTTGGGCTCCCCATTCTGCAACCTTTCCCCGTTTACGGGGGGGTCCCCAGGTGTTGGGGCCCTTTCTTTCCTTTTCAAATATAACACAAAGGGAAAATTTTTAAAAAAAAATTTTCTTTATACAATAATGGTGCAAAAAGATGAAAAAATTTTTTGAAGGGTTTAAAATTTTATACAGGGTTTGATTTCAGGTATATAAGGGCTTGAGTAAAGAGGCTTGGGCCCCAAAACTCCTTTGCTTCGAGAGGGGTTACCATGGTTTTCTATTGGATTTGGCCTTAGCGATTTGGGCAAAAAGAAGTAGACAGGAAAAGGCGGACAGGGACTTGCGGTTTTTTCAGGGCCTTTTATAAGGTGCGTTTGAATTTGGTTTTCTTGGAAAAAAACTTGAGGAAGATGCCCCTGTAAACGCTCAATTGACAAGCAGGAGTGAAAGCATGGACAGGCCCGGACTGAGAAACCCGCCCCAACCCCGGGCCCAAATCCCCGGCGGGGCAGCGCCAGCCCAGGAACACGTGGGCCCACCCGAGGGGTACCCACCCGGCATGCTTTACCTCTTCAGCCCCGCGGGCCGCCCCCACTTGGCTGCTATCGGCTTTTCAGCAAAGGGGCATTTTGCAGCACCGGAATCATTTGTTTTTGGGGGGCGGCCACTGCAGAGGGGCCCCCACGACCAAAAGGGAAAGGGGGGGCCCGCAGGGGGTCGAGGGGGGTCCGCAGCCCCCAGCAAGTTTGGAACTTCCCATAAGGCGGGGCTGCCCGGGAAAATAAGAGAGCCCCCCGGGGGGCCCCAGTAACTCAGGGCCGCCCCAAATGGCCGGGATGCTCCCAGCGGCCCCGGGGTTTTTCCTGTAACCCAGGGGGCCCTCGCTAAGGGGGTTTTCCCGTTCCCGGGGGGCCCCAAACTCCGAGGGAAGGGTGCCTTTTGCCCGAAAACCTCAAAATTTCCCCACGGTTATTGAGCTGGTGTGCGTCCCCAAAGGCCACACCAGTCGGATGGCTGCTCAGTTTCAGGCAGAGCGGGGCGGGCTGCAGGAGGGGTTGGGGGTGAGGAAGGGGGGGAGGGGCGCAAAGGTGCTCCCCACAAAACAAGTCCCAGGAAGTGCACCAATGTCCCGGGAGGGGGGACGCTCCGCCCCCCCCTGTGATCCCCCCCCCCCCCCCCCGGGTTCCATCTCCCTAAGTCCGTTCCGGAGGTTTTCCAGTGAGTGGGGGAGCCTTTACTGGAAAATGTAGTGAAGGTATGTTGTGCGGTGTCTGTGGGGTTTATGTCTTTGTGGGATGTACTGTATATATGGGGTGCTCCAAATTTTTTGGGGTTTTCCCCGGGGGGGTGGGGGTTTTAAGGGGGTGTGTGGGATATTTTCCCGGGGGGGTTTTTTGGGAAAATTCAGGAGGATGGGGCGGGTTATTAACCCAGGGGGTGGGGTGGGAAAATTACAAAGGGGGTGTGTGGGATATACAGGGGGGTGTGGGATTTATCCCGGGGGTTTTTGCGGGGCCATTTTCAGGGGGTGTTGGGGGGATTTTGCAGGGGGGTGTTTCGAGGGAAAACAGGGGGGGGGTGCGGGATATAACAGGGGGGGGGTTTCGGGTATACAGGGGTTTTTCGGGGTATACAGGGGGTTTTTTCGGGGGGATACAGAGAGTGTGTGGGGCATACAGGGGGTGTGCGGGATATACAGAGGGTGTGCGGGGCATACAGGAGGTGTGCGGGGCATACAGGAGGTGTGCGGAGTATACAGGGGGTGTTTCGGGGGTTTTTAGGGGGTTTAGGTGGGGGGACACAAAGGGGGGGGTGCGGTTTAATGGGGGGGTTTTGGGGTTTTCACAGGGGGGTGTTTCGTTGGGTTTTACCCGGGGCTGTGCCGGGGGGGATCGGGGCTGTTTTGGGGATTTATACAGGGGGTGTGTTGGGGTTTATATACAGGGGGGATGGGGGTTTTATAGGAGGTTTTGGGGCGGGGTTTAAATAAAAGGGGGTGTGTGGGATTATATACCGGGGGGGTGTGGGATTTATTACAGGGGAGGTGTTGGGGGGGATTATTTCAGGAGGTGTGTGGGAATTTTTACAGGGGGGGGGTGTGGGATTTTATACAAGGCGTGTGTGGAGGTATACAGGGGGTGTGGTTTGGGGGGTGACTGACACGGTGATGGGATTGGGTGGGGTTTTTAGGGTTTTTGGTGGGTGCTTATGTTGTGCAAATGTGGGCTTGTCCCGAAAGGGAAAGGCCCCACATCTGAACTCTGTGTTTAGGGGTTTCTATTTCACCCCTGTTTCTTCCTTGCTTGTGTTTAGGGGGCTCTCAACCCCCAGAAACGGTTTTGTTGCATTTTTTTATGCCCTTTTTTTGTGCAGAAATGTACAGCATTAAATGCCCCTGCCTTTTTTGCCCCCAAAACGCACCAAAAAACACATCAAAATTGCACCAAAAAAAAGCCCCCGTGGTTTAAAGGGCCTTTTTAGTGTAGTTTATTTTTAGAAGGGCGGGGGAAACGAGAACAAGGGAAAATTTTTTTAAGTGGGATTTTTTGTATGTGGGGTGTGGGGGGGTTTTGTGGGCCGGGCTGATTTTTAAATTCCCCGTCGGGCCCTGCGCATGGACACACTGACTTGTAAACCCGGGAAGACATGGACGGTGAATGGGAGACCCTCTAACACTTCCCACGAAGCAGACACCGGTTTGTCCCGGATTGAGGCCCCATAATCCGCGCCGGGGAAACGGGGGGGACTCCGGCCGCGGAGCAGGGAGCAGGGGGGGTCCCGGCCCCAAGAATACAATGCCATTTTTAAACCCACGACGCCCGGAAATAATGGCAGCACTTTCCTCCCCCCGCGGCGGATTTCCCGACGGGGGGAGGGAGGGATTTCCCAAACCTTGTTTTATAAAACAGGGGATTGACCTAATATCGCGATTGGGGCTTTTGGAAACTGCAAATTCCGGGCCCCAAAAATACCGAAATACGTCGCCAAAATAACCGGGAAAAACGGGGTTAACCATTCACCAATCACAGCAGGTCCAGGGTTGCTAATGGTAACAACACACCTCCTGACGCTTGACAAATACTGGACTGGGCCGTTACATTTCCATGCTCAGGTTCCAGAATCTTGAAGTCTGGCACATGCTGTTGGCGGCAAAGCAATTGATTAGATCAACTGTTTTCAGGGGCGTCGCTAGGCTGTTTTATTCGGGGCTCGGGCCCCGAATAAAACCCCCTGTGCCCCGAGTCTCCCGGGCTCCAGGCCCCCTGCGCTGGGCCTGGAGCACCGACGGCCCTTCAGCTGCATGTGCGTCCGTGGACGCACACACAGCTGAGGGCTTCTGCGGAGCAGAGAGCGAGCGCTCCCTGCCCGCAGACGTGTCGGACCGGCTCTGGGTCGACACTGCGGGGCCGCCGGGTCCTCACAGCGCTGAGGACCCGCGCGGCCCCGTGCGCCTCAGCCCCCGCAGCGTAGCGATGTAGTGATGTCATAGCGACGCTGCCTGTCCTCGGGCGCCCAGCGCGTCATAGGCCGGGCGCCCGAGGAGCTGCCGGAGGCGCGCGGGCTGAAAAGAGACGGGAGCGCGCTCACCGGGGGAGTATAAGGTGAGTAAATTTAAAGTTGTTATTTTTAAAGCGTTTTACCTGCCTCAGTGCCCCTATATACTGCTGTGCCCCTATAATGCCTGCCTGTGGCCCCCATATACTGCCTGTGGCCCCCCTATATGCCTTGCCCCTTAATGCCTGCCTGTGGCCCCATATCCCTGCCCGTGGCCCCCAAAATACTGCCTGTGCCCCTATAATGCTGCCTGTGGCCCCATATCCCTGCCTGTGGCCCCAATATCTGCCTGTGCCCTATAATGCCTGCCCGTGGCCCCAAAATCCCAGCCTGGGCCCCCATTATTGCCTTGGCCCCCATATCCTGCCCGTGGCCCCCATTCCTGCCTGTCCCCATAATCCCCGCCTGTGGGGCCCCCATATCCCCGCCTGTGGCCCCCATATTACTGCCTGTGCCCCCCATATCCCTGCCTGTGGCCCCCATATCCCTGCCTGTGGCCCCCCTATACTGCCTGTGCCCCTATAATGCCTGCCTGTGGCCCCCATATCCCTGCCTGTGGCCCCCATATACTGCCTGTGGCCCCCATATACTGCCTGTGGCCCCCATATATGCCTTTTGGCCCCCATATCTCTGCCTGTGTCCCATAATCCTGCCTGTTGGCCCCCATTTTCTGGCCTGTGCCCCCATAATCCTTTCCTGTGGCCCCCATATCCCTGCCTGTGGCCCCCATATCTGCCTGTGCCCCTATTAACTGCCCGTAGCCCCCATATCCCCGCCCGTGGCCCCCATATATTGCCTGTGGCCCCCATATCTGCCTGTGGCCCCCATATACTGCCTCTCCCCTTATTCTGCCTCATGCCCCCATATACCTTCTTGGGGCCCCCCTATATACTCCTCAGTCCCCCCAAATTTACTGCCTGGGGCCCCCATTACTCCCTCAGTGCCCCATATACTCCGGGCCCCCCCCTTATTCCGGGGCCCCTTTTTGGGGCCCCCTTTCCGCCTGGGGCCCCAATACTGCCTGGGGCCCCATATACGCTTCATTGCCCCTTTTTACCTAAGGGGGTTTATCCCTAAAATTTAAAGGAGTTGCGGGAAATGTGGGGGATTTAAGTATTTGGGCGAATGTATAAACGGGCTTTACCCTGTTTCTGGCGACCTGTCCCCCCACCGGGGAAAACCCCCCTGTCGGACGCAGCGTTCCCACTTTGGCTGGGCCCGCATGAAGGGGCGGGCTGGGGGGGCATGGGCGCGGGGGGGCGGTGTAGCTTCCGGGGGGGGGGACGCGGCCGCTCGTATAGTCCGAGGCATGTACCATCGCGGCTCCCAATCGCGGCGCTCCCAGCTCCGACAAGCAGACCATTTTTTTTTGGTCAAAATCCCCGGCAAGGCGAAGTGAAGCAGGATCAAACTGCGAGAAGGGGATCGAAATCGGACAAAAGTCTCGGGCCCCCCGCTCCGAAACAATTTGGCAAAATGCCCCGGCGGGGCGAATGAAGCAAAAAGGGAACATGCGAGGAAGCAGCGAAGTTCGGACAAAATCTCGGCGCTCCGCCGTGAGCAGGAGTAGAATGGGAAAAAAACGCCTTTATAAAGGGGGGAAAACATGTGGGAGAGGCTGCCGTAAAAAATACAATAAAAAAAAAAAACATCACTTTTCCAAACCTAAAAGGGCGCATATCAAAAAAATTTGATTTTGCAATTGGGAAAGACAGTAATTAAAAAATCTGAAACTTTTCCCTTTTGGTCGGCAGAAACGGCCCAATCAAATCGGAGCGACGGGAAACCCTTTAAAAAGCTATGGGGAAGAATTGACCAATAAAAACCCCCCGGCGGGTAATTCAAAATACAGAAAAAATGCGGAAAAGAGTGATTGGTAAGCGGGTCTCGGCTAGTCAGCCAATCAAAATTGGAGCACAAAAGTCCCAATTCTCCCTAGGGAGAAGTGTAGCCCAATCAGAACCCAGGGGGGGATATTCAAAATAAGTAAAAAGACAAAAAGAGCTGTTTGGTTTAGCTAGGGGGTGTTGGCAATCCCAGCCAATCGAGCGCAGTATTCTCCCATTATACTCTATGGAGAGAGAGCGCACTAAAAATCCCACGCTCGGGCCCCCGCGGGCTAAGTTTAATCAACAAATTATTTTTATACAGTGTAAAATTCTCCGAAAAAGACCAAACACTTCTTTAAAAATAAAGCAGTTAAAAACCCGAAAAAGCGTTCGTCCCCGAGACGGCGTACATAGGGAATTCCCATAGAGAGAATTGGGGGAAAGACAGTTTTTCAAATTTGTAAAGCTATTCTCATTGGTCGGCATAAAAAGCCAATAAAAATAGGACGACAATGTCCCTATATCCTTGGGGAGAATTGACCACAAAATTGGGCGACAGGGGGCCCTTCTACCTATGGAGAAAAAGGACCAATTTTTCAAAGGGGGACAGTTCAAAATAATTTAAAAAAAGGCAAAAACGAGCTTTTTTGGTTGAAGCAGGGGGGCTCGTCCACTTAGCCAATCAGAGCACGAGTGCTTTTTTCATAGAGTTTAGGGGGAATCGAAATTAAAAAGGGGCCGAAATTTTGGGACCAATGGGGAGAGGGCGACGCTCCTATGGGTTTCAATGAAATTTATAAAAAGTACTGGCTAAAAACAAATATAACACTAAGAATTGTGCCCGTGTGATATCAAGAATACTAATATGTGGCAAACAAAAAAAAAAAAAAAAAAAAAGTCCTTTTAATCATTTTTATTCTTTATTTTGTTACCCAAGGATCAAAGTAGGGTGCTCGAAAATAAAAAAATAAGATGATTTTCTTGATTTAAAATTTTTTTATTTCTTAGCCCATATTAGTATTCCTTTTATATACACATGGCAAACTTCTGTATGTTATAATTTTTTTTCAGCCATGTACAGTTTTTATACCAGATTGCTTTTTAAAAAACCCATAGGGCGTCGCTCCTTCCCAGGGTCCAAATTGGGGCCCCCCATTTCGTTTCCCCCATAAAAAAACCTATGAAAAAATCCCCCAAAGCGGGGCCCCGCTTTGAATTGGCCTTTTTTTGTTTTTGAACTGTCCCCCCCTTTGAATAGTTTGGGCCCTTTTTCCCCCATAGGATGAATGGGCCACGTGTCCTATTTGTTTGGGTCAATTTCCCCATAGGATATAATGGGACATTGTCGCTCCTTTGTTTGGTGGTTTATGCCGACCAAGAGAAAGCTTTCAAATTTGAATTATGTTTTTCCCCGGGAAATTCTCTTATGGAAATTTCCCCTAGTAGCCCCGGTCTCGGCGCGAAGCGTTTTTTGGGGTTTTTAACTGCTTTTTTTTTTAAAAGAAGGTTTTTCTTTAGGAGAATGTTTTACCTGTAAAAAATAATTTGTGATTAATACTTCATCCCGTGGGCCTGACCCGGGGAGATTTGAGTGCGCCACTTCCAAAGAGTTAATGGGAGAAGTAGCTCGCCTTGATTGGCGGGGAAGCCAACCCCCCGCTAGCTCAGCAATCAGCTTTTTTTCTGTCTTTTTACGAATTTTGAATTTCCCGCCCTGGTTTCTGATTGGTCTACACTTCTCCATGGGCTAGAATGGGTTTTGTCGCTCCTATTTGTTTGGGTGGATAGCCAAGCCCCGTTTCTCGCCAATCAGCTGTTTTTGCTTTTTACTTATTTTGAACAGTCCCCCGTGGTTCTGATTGGTCAATCCCGCCCCCTAGGTTTAATAGTTTAGTGTCGTCCTATTCTGATTTGGCCCTTTTTTGGCGACAATGAGAATGGTTTCAGAAATTTGAAAAACTGTATTTCCCCCATTTCCAAAATCCCAAATTTTTGACTTTGAAATTGGAAAGTGATTTTGTTTATGTAATTTTTATTTTTTTAAAGTTTTAGCTCTTTTCCTGGAATTAGAACCCCTTTTTAAAGGCGTTTTTTGGGTTTATCCCGCACCCACATGTGGAATGATTTCTTTGGCTCCACCGTCTCGCTGGAACAGTTTTGGCGCGTCCCCGCACCGGCGCCCCAAGCCCGCACTGCGCCCATGTCCCCCACTGTGCCCCCCAACACGGGGAGGCGCGGCGACTTTTCCCCCCCTGTATGAGGGCACTTCCCCGGACGGCGAATCTTCGGCGCGGCCGCACAGGCCCCTGTCCCCCATGTGCCCCCCGCCTGGCGAGGCCGGGGACTTTCCCCCCTTTATGATCGCATTAAACCCTTTGGGGACAACTCAACGCAGCTCCGCACTTTTCCTAACACATGGCGATTTGCGGCGGGTTTACATGAATGTATGAGCCCAAGGCCCGTCCCCGACATAAATTTTAGGGCAGATTCCCCGGGAAAATGGGGGGAAAAAGGGGCCTACCCGGCGAGATTCATACATGTCGTCCTTTTGTCCAAAACCCCAGGGGAGATTGGCTGGGAGAAAACGCATCAAGGTGTGAACGGATGGAGAAGAGAAGGGAAAGGGGAACGAGCTGCAGAAAAGAGTCTCTGTGGTCCTAAAGTAACTGCATGTAATCATTATAGTCGCAGAGCTCTCATACAACTAGTAACTACCCCCTAATGGCATATATGGCAGTGGTTTTGTCTCAGAGCCTGTGTACAGCGATTCAATTGGGGGCTGGCAGGTTTTTTTGATCCTTTTGTAGAATAGTTTTTGGTCTTTGGGTTTTTTAGGGGTGTTTTTTGTCACAATCACTTTTTGGTAATTTTTCTCCATGTATCGGGTATGTTTTGGGGATTTTAGGGGATTGTCATTAAGGGGAGAAGTTTTTGAAAAAATAAATTTGTATTGGTGATTTTTTGTACATGTGTGAGGAGATGGACGGATCTGTGTGGATGTGCAGAAAATTAGTGACAGGAACACAAGGTTTTTTTTTTTTGTAAAAAAAAATCCACAGCACAAAGAGGGTGAAAAATTCTGTAACCCCGGGGCCCCACAGAAAAACACAAAAGGGGCCCCAGCCCCGATGTTTTTAGGACCCTAGCAACCCCCTGACTGTTTTTAAAGGTGGGGGGACCTGAATATTAATTGAAGAGTTCCTGGGGAGGTTTTCCCCTTGCAGAAAGAAGATTTGGGGCACCCCCCCATGTACCCTTCTTGTTGTGGTTGTTTTAATTAGAAGGTAGTCACTCAGTGGGGGGGCAGGTCTGTTTATGTGTTTTAAGCTTTGAACTATTCGTATACTTTAATTTCAATTAATTTATTGTTATTTGGAAAGTATATTATGGCACATATGATACCATGACCTCCAGTGAGTGGAAATAATCACATTGTCCAAGATGTTCCTTTATCCAGTTTTAGAATACTAACTTATGAATAATAAATATACACTTACATTGAGTGTACATTTTTCAGTAGATCTGAACATACCTTTTACAGCCTTTAATGAAAATTGAGGTCCCCGCGATTCAGTTTCCAAAAATACTCAACAGAGGCCTTTTTGTATGCCTGGCACAAACGGAAACTAGACACTGCTTCTAAGCGGAGCTTGGCAGCCTTATTATTACTGAACTAAGCAGGGGATAATAATGACCTTCCCATTCAAATAATCAATTTTAGAAAACTTTCGGTTTGGGGTTTGGATATTTCCTTTTCACTTTCTCAAAGAGGCTTTTTGTGGGCCTTTGTTTGATTCTGCTCAAAGTAAAACAAATCCGTCCAGCTCTTGCCTTATCAAAACAACTCGTAGGTAATGTAAGGAAAAGGTTCATTTTTTAAAAAAAATTTCCAGAAAAAATTTTTTATTTAATAAATAAGCAAGGCAGAAATGTGAGCAAAAATTACAAGTGGAAAAGGATATGTATAATATTCTCAAAGGGTCACTTTTTATTGTTGGGGACTTTTAAAAAACTGCAAATTTAAAAATTAATTGCTTCGTGATGGAATGCTGATGATTGATAGTCCACAGCAGGAATACAAACATGTATAACATATTAAAAATATATATATTAAGGTTTTATTTTTCACGCATTTAAAGTGTCCAATTTCCTGCCTTTGGAAAAAAAACCCAAAACAAACTTTGTGACATTTTTAAATTTTAAAAAGTTCAAATTCACCTTTCAAATGGGGCCCCAAAGACCTTTCGACAGTTAGGAGATTCTTTTTTTGCAAATCTCAAACTGAGCCCTTTTCATATCATTTCAAATAATTGTTCTTTAATGTGCTAATTTTATAATCCTTTTATTAGTAGGTAGATTCATACTTGGGATATTTTTTTTCTGAAATACATGCTTTTGCTGCAGAACATCTCTATTACATTTTAAAGGGAAGATTTTTCAGCCACCAAAACTTCTGCAACAAATCTGCTGTGTGTTTGCATTTTTAAAAAATACTTATTAACACTTTCCCTGCCATAGGGATTTTTGTTTATATCGTAATTGTTTCCCCCTCCCCCTTTCAAGAGCCATAATTTTTTTTCTGTCTACATATAATGTACTGGAAAACCAAAAGAAATGTGGGTTATGTAGTAATAGGACTAGGCTGTATTTTGTGTTGGCACTAGGCTGCCCAACACAATGCTGGGGAAAGGACCTGGAGAGGAAGTACAGGTCACACAGCTTATAGGCACAATCTTCTTGGGGAGAAAGAAAACAAACGCCGTGGAGGCCATGCTGTGGTCTGTGCCCCCAGGATCATAGTGTGCGGTCCGAAGTTAGTCCCCTGCACCACCAAAAGATTAACCATAGGAGTAATTGTTAGGGGTTGTAGGGACTGAATTTTAATACTGTCATGTTTTTTGTAGTGTTTCTATTTTTCAACACATTGCTTCTTTGGACTAAGTCAGATTTATTGGACTATGTTGGATCAGCATTGAATCCATTTTTTTTATAAAGTAGTTATTGGGTAGTGTTTATTTAAATAAAGTGCTTTCTGTTGGTTTTTTTTATCATTTTATTCCAGTGTTGATAGCGGAGACGTCTGACAGATGGCTCTCCATTACTATCACTGGGGTTTGGTGTCAGTTAGTGGTGAATTTTGCCACTCCATGCACCAGGGGTACTGAAAAGAGCCAGGTTATCATCAGAAGTGGATGCTCTAATGTGATGATCTGTCTGTGGGCTGGTATTTTTAGAATGGGAAAGGACCAATATCCATGGACCTTTCTATAAGCTTACCCTGGCTGGTAATGAAAAATGACCCCACATATTTTTTTTTCGCACTTATTAAAAATATTAATAAACAATTTATTTAAGAACAAAAACTGTTGTGGGGTCCCACCACAATTTTGCATAACTAGCTAAGGTAAAACCAGCAGCGGCAGCCTGATACTTTTAGAATGGGAAGGTCCATGGATATTGGTCCCTTCCTGTCCTATAATTTTAACCTGTAGGTACCCCAGAAGCAGATCATCACATTTGATGGTCCGCTTCTGATGGTAACCAGTACCCCATGTCCTTTGGGTACTCAGATTAATAGTAAGAGGGGGTTAATGTTGGCCACTGACTGACACCAAACCCCAGTGATTGTACTGGAAAACATCTGTGAGACATCTTCATTACTAACACTGAAATGTAATGGTAAAATATAGCATAAAAAGAAACAACAATAAATACTTATTTAAATAAACACCCCTGACAAAAACCCTCTATGACCATTTCTTTAAAGACATGGATCTAACCCTGGTCCGATGTAGTCTAATGTAGGCTAAAAGGGTAACCTTTAAAAAAAAAAATAAAAAAAGCAGGAACACTACACATACATATAGGCTGGATAGGCTATATAGTGTCCAGAAAAGCTGGGTGACACTACCTCCACAACTTTCCTATAATGGAATTTTGTTTTCACATTTTGCCCCACTTAGAATTTGTTTGTGGTTTCCCAGTATATTCTATGGTATGGTGAATGACACCAATAGAAAGTACATCTTGTCCCACAAAATAAATGCCCTCATTTTGACTAGGTAGTTGGACAAATAAAAAAAAGTTATGGCTCCTGGATGTGAGGAGGAAAAAATTAACGTGTTCATTTAGAATTTCAATAAACCAACATTTTACATTAGGTTTGGAAGTCGTATGAGGCTATATATCTATGTCAAAATTGGGTTAGAGCTATAAGAAACCTCTTTTAGGGATCTTGTGTAAGCAGAACCCAGTTTTAAACTAACCAAGAAAATCATTGGTAACACATTACGCCGTAATACTAAGATTACATTTTTTGTTCTTTTCACTGCCCAAAAAAAGGAATATAAAGCGATCAAAAAGCTACATGAACCCCAGAATGATACCAATGAGAAAAACAACTAATCCCACAAAAAAGTGGTTAACCAGGTTAACATAAGAATTAAAAATTTATGGATATCAGAATTTAGCAATGCATAAACATTTCGAGGGACAGATGTGAAAACTATCTAGGTCTTAGACTTTCTTTGTTTCCCATAGCAACCAATAAAAGCTCCCCTTCTATTCCTTATAGTGCTCTCTGTGTGAACCCAGCCTTATAAAATTTAATTTTTTGTTTTAATGCAATTTTTAACCTGTTTTCAGATAACTGCTATACCGTCCCAAATTAAGGACTGTAAAAGTCTCATGGGAAAAGAGCTTCAGCACCCTCTATGGGATGTAGCATACCTCAAGTCACATCAAACTTACTGAGCCTTGTGATATGAAAGGGTTTAAAATAGCCACTGTAGTTTGTTCATCTACAGCCAGCTGTTTCAGGGTGTTTGACCCTTATTAGTGCAGAGTAAAACACTGGCTGGCTAGGTGGGAGGTAATAAACATACAGTGAGTACGGAAAGTTTTCAGACGCCTTTAAATTTTTCACTCTTTGTTTCATAGCAGCTACTTGGTAAGATCAAAAAAGTTCATTTTTTTGCTCATTAATGTATACTCTGCACCCAATGTTGAAAGAAAAAACCCAGAAATTTAGATATTTTTGAAAATTTTAATTAAATGAAAAACTAAAAATATCACATGGTCTTAAGTATTCAGACCCTTTGCTCGGTATTGAGTAGAAGCATCCTTTTGAGCTAGCACAGCCATGAGTCTTCTTGGGAATGATGCAACAAGTTTTTCACCCCATGGATTTTGGGATCCTCTGCATTCTTTTGCAGATTCTCTCCATTTTCCTTCGGGTTTGGATGGTGAATGTTGGTGGACAGCCATTTTCAAGTCTCTCCGAGATGCTCAATTGGTTTAGGTCAGGGCTCTGGCTGGGCCAGTCAAGAATGGGCACAGAAATGTTCTGAACCCACTGTTTTGTTATTTTAGCTGTGTGCTTAGGTTCATTGCTTTTGGAAGAAGAACCTTCGGCCCATTCTGAGGTCCAGAGCACTCTGGAAGAGATTTTTATCCAAGATATCTCTGTACTTGGCCGCAATCATCTTTCCTTCAATTGCAACCAGTCGTCCTATCCCTGCAGCTGAAAAACACCCCCTAGCATGATGCTGCCACCACCATGTTTCACTGTTTAGATTGTATTGGGGAGGTGATGAGCAGTGCCTAGTTTTGTATACACATACCACTTACAATTAAAGGGAACCTGTCACATAGGTTGTGCCCCCCTTGCTGAGGGCAGCACAAGCTAGTGTCAGACCTGCTGTTCCCAGCACTGTGTCCCTTATTCTGTAAGATGCTGTAGTTTTAGAGCATTTATCCCTTAAATCTTATTCATGAGCAGGTGTTAGCTCCACCCATCAAAGGCTAGCTCCGCCCACTGACAGTTATTCACATGTTTCTACCTATTCAAAGTAATAGGTTTGTCAGTTGAGGTGGGCGGGGCTAGCCTCCAATTGGCTGGGTTTGAAAAAAACTGACACTCTGAAGGACTCTTCGAATGACTCTTCTGGCTGAAAACTGCAGATTTGAGCATTAAATACAATAAAACACAGCAATCTTACAGAATAAGGGGCACAGGCTGGAAACAGCAGGCCTGACACTGCCTTGTTCTGTCCTCAGCCAGGGGGGCAAAAACTATGTTAAAGGTTCTCTTTAACACCAAAAATTTCAATCTTCATCTCATCAGACCAGAGGATCTTGTTTCTCATAGTCTGGGAGTCCTTCATGTGTTTTTTTTTGCAAACTGTATGTGGACTTTCATATGTCTTGCACTGAGGAGAGGCTTCCGTCGGCACACTCTACCATAAAACCCTGACTTGTGGAGGGCGCAGTTATAGTTGACTTTGTAGAACTTTCCCCATCTCCCTACTGCTTCTCTGGAGCCAACCACAGTGATCTTGGGATTCTTCTTTACCTCTCTCACCAAGGCTCTTCTCAAACGAGTGCTTAGTTTGGCTGTATGGGCAGGTTGAGAAAGAGTAGTGGTTGACCCAAACTTCTTCCATTTAAGGATTATGGGGGCCACTGTGCTCTTAGGATCCTAGAGTGCTGCAGAAATTCTTTTGTAACCTTGGCCAGATCTGTGCCTTGCTACAATTCTGTCTCTGAGCTCCTTTGGGGAGTTCATTAGACCTCATGAATTCTCATGTGCTCTGACATGCACTGTGAGCTGTGAGGTCTTATATAGACAGGTGTATGCCTTTCCTAATCAAGTCCAATCAGTTTTATTAAAGACACTGGACTCCCAATAAAGGAGTAGAACCATCTCAAGGAGGATCAGAAGGATGGACAGCATGCGAGTTAAATATGAGTGTCCCCAAACAAAGGGTCTGATTACTTACGCCCATTTTATGTTTCATTTTTTCTTATTTAATAAATTTGAAAAAATTCTACATTTTTTCTTTCAAGAGGGGGATCAGAGTGTAAAAGGGATGACAAAAAAAAAGAACTTTTTTGACTTCCCCAAATCTGCAGGGAAACAAAGAGTGAAAAATTTAAAGGGGTTAAAATACTTTCCATACTCACTGTGCCTAAAGGGGAAAAGGTTTCTTTTAAAAGGGGTTTTGTCTCGCTACAAGTTTGGGTTTTTAAATTTTTAAAGATCTTAAAAACAACGTTTTGCATAATGTTCATTACAAATGTCCTACTGATTTTGGTACCCTGTTAGTATTACTACACAGCTTTCAAATCTCAAGCACCCGACCTTGATCCTTATTTTACTGGTGCAGGTCTGAATAAACCACACCTTTGAAGACAGGTCGGCAGAGAGCCCCCCCCCCACAAAATTTTCTGAGGGGGAGGGGAGGGGGACTTGCATTGTGTCCCTGCTTCCGGGATTAACCCGTGGTGCCTGCTTCCCCCTCTTCTACACAGATAGATGTGACAGCAGTGACCCTGTTTTGTTCTGAAATCCATTGGAAAGTTTTGGAATGTCCCAAACTTACTTCCATTAAGATCAGGCCACTGTGAAGGACTTATGTTCTCCTGTATTAGGGCAGACCCTGTGTTGCCACACTGTCTCTTGTTGGTTTCTAAAAGATGTTGGGACTTGAAGCTATGGGGGTTTATATGGGACAGTGTATCCTTTCCTAATCACCAACACTTCACACTCATAAAGGATAGAACCATCTCAAGGGGGATCAGAAGGAAAGGGACACATCAGGAGTGTCAAGCAGGTCTGATAGCTTAAACCACTGCATTCTCCTGTTATAAATTTGCAAATAGCTGCTTGTTTGCTTAAAGGATGGGGAGAGAGTGTAAGAACATGACAAAAAAAAGAACGCACCCTCAGTGCAACTTAACCAAAAAGGGGCCCTGATACTTCATACCAGTAGCTCTAAATGAGACAATCTCTTAAGGGTAGGCATCATGTGTGTGGAGATACTCCACTGAAATTAAAATATTCAAAAAAGACTCATGGGAAAAAAACTGCAGGGCCCTCTATTGGTTGTAGCATACCTCAAGACATGGCAGCATAATATGGGGATTGGTCCGCTTTCCTATAAGCCAACATGTCACAACAAAAGTACACCAAACACATTTGGCCTCATTAATCAAAATTGCCTAACAGTAATACTGTCTCTGTCCCAATATGGTGCTGCCTTAGAGCATCATGATCTAATAACAGGCAAGAGTTAAATATCCACTTAAAAAAATGTACATAATCTTCGTCCATCACAAAAACATTTTGGGAAGATTTAAACATTCATTTTTATTCTCTTTATCACTGATCAAATGGCTGTTATTATGCTCTAAAGGTCGAGCAAAAAAATTTAGATATCAAAAAATTAAAGAGCAGTAATAACTATAAAAAACATAAACATAAGATAAAACTACAGTATGAAGATACATACTTACAATAATAATTACATTAAACAGATGGGAAGATTCTCAGCCAGCAGATGGCACTATTAAAATGAAATTAATTATGTTATACATATGTAACACTGAGCAAACTGTACAGTTATAAATTACAGTGGTTAACCATATGGAACATAAAAGATTTCTATGTGATGACAAAAAAGTAAGCCAAGAAACGGCAGAAAGAAAAATAAAAAAATATTGGCAGGAAGATTCAAATAGGTAATGCAATCACAGGCATATGGGGTTCTCTTTATTATGAATGGTAAATAGATAGATAAAATATGTTTACCTATCTATTTATTTGTCTATGTTTTTCTTTCATTATTTCTTTCTTTCTATTTACCTACCTCTCTTTAAATGTAACCTTAGTTATTAAGATATAAGTCAACTGCATGTATAATTCTACAAATTACTCACAGTGAAGCTTGGGAGATATTTTTTTAGGTCTATAAAAGATATGTATCAGTTTTAAAAAGTCTACATTTGGTTTATTAAGGCTTATGGTTACATAATGATGTACATGTAAATACATATTTAACCCAGGGCATTGCTTGGGTCCCAAAACATCTGGGCCGGCCCTTTTGTTT